>PVKZ01003737.1:0-116474 GCA_004027375.1 Macroglossus sobrinus | reverse complement strand
ACTGTCCTCCACCCGCCAGGCACACAGCAGGGTGCAGAGGGCCTGAGAAGTCACAAGAAACAAACGGTGGCATTCATTTACTGGAATATTTGGCAGGGAAAACTTTTGTTCACACATAAAATCAACTCAGATAGATTACGAGGAAGAAAATGACACTTGCACACGTTTTTAAATAAAAGACCATCTTCAAAATCATGTGGGCTAATGACAATGGGGTATCCAGGATTAGATTCAGGAACAGGAAAAAAAGACATTTATGGGAAGACTGGTGGAATACAAATAAAAATTGGAGGTTAATTGCTAGTAAGGCGCCAGTGTTAATTTCTCAGTTTTTATGAAAGTGCCTTGGTCATATGAGATATTAACAAGAGAGGAAACTGGGTAAGGGTATACAGGAACTTGTACTAGCATTGCAACTTTTCTATAAATATAAAATTATTCCAAAATAAAAAGTTTATTTTAAAAAATCATGTGGCTGCTTATGGCTTCTTGGCCCCCCATCTCCTACCCCCACTCCACAGCAGCCAAGTTCATGATCACTCCACCAGAGTTCCTTGGGTGGCAACCGCTGAGAGCCCCACAAGGACGAGCTGGGACCAGCGGCAGGAAGTGCGGTCATGGGCAGGTCTGAGCCAGCTCCAACACCAGGGAATCAGTCTGCAGAATCACAGGCAGACCAGAGCCCTGGAATTCCAAATCGTTCCAGATCTCCAGGTCATTTGTTCATTCCATGTTTATCATAGCGTATGCCAAGCATCGTGCTAGGCTGCTATGAAGTCAGGAATGTGGAGGAAGAGGGTTGCAGATGCATGAGACTCAGAGAAACACATAGTCTCCTCCTTAAGGAAGCAGTGAGGAAAACAGATGCGCTCTCCACATAGTGCCCGGAGGGTGGGGATATGTACAAAGCCTGCCTTCGATCAGGGAAGGCTTCACAGAGGAAGTGGTGTAAGTTCCAGCAACTGTAGCCCAGTTTCTCTCATGATCCAAAGACAGCCACACCTGATCTTCTGGCTCAGGCAGCTGGAAGGAGGAGCCAAGAAAAAGGAGGGTCATGCTCTCTGCAAATATCAAGTGCTGTAGGCATCATAAAATCATCATCATCATCATCATCATCATCATCATCATCACCATCAGACTCTGATGGCCCAGTGGGAGGCCCAGGGTCCTGAAGGAGGCCCCTGGACAGGGGAGAACGGGCATGGAGGAGGCCATTCCTACAGCTAGCAGGGCCACTTCGGAGGCCAGCAGGGGCGTGTTGACACAGCTGGGAAGAAAGTCTTCTTCAGACTCATTAATCACTTCTGCACAGCAGCTCCGAGGGCGGGGCACCCCAGGGCACTGGGCTAGTTCTCACAGGGGCTCCTGGGGGTGGTGGGAGGGGGCATGGCCTCAAGCCCAGAGCCAGGGGAAAAGGTTCAGAAGAGGCCAGGATGGCACGAAGCAGGGCTACCAGGCCCCGGGGGCCCCTGGCCAGGGGATTTCCCAGCCAGGATGTTTGTCCACAGAGCAGCAGCCTTCCTGCCCGGAGGTTAAAACTGCTTCCAGCCTGTGGCTGGTAACCCCCTAACAGGCAGGTCCCAGGGGAGGCGTATTTTTTTTTTTCTTTCTCATTTGGCCAAGCCAGTGTCAGCTGCCTGCCATGCAGTTCCTGACTCTCCCTAAACCCTGCCCAGTGTCGGTGTAGTGTGCATGTGTGCGTGCGTATGTGTGCGCGTGTCAGAGAAGATCCATTCGAACCAGAGGACTGCTCTGAATGTGACAAGGGAGAAGATGGGGAACCAGCAGAATCATTTCTTCAACCACTGTTTATTATTCATTCCACAAAGACTTACTGAGCACCTACTGTGTGCCTGGCCTTGTTCTCGGTGCCTAGGAGACAGTAAAGAGTAGAGAGGAGGTCCTGCTTTTCTGCAGCTCACCTTCTAGAGAGATGGGCAGAGAAGAAAAAGCAGCATGTCCACCTGAGTGGTCAGGATAGCCAACGCCCTGAGCTCAGACCCAGGGTCCAGAATTGCCCTCCCTGGGTGTCCCCTTCTCCTCCCCCGGCACTCACAGAGGCCCCTCCCAAGTCTGAATCTGGAGGCTTGAGGCTGGACAGGCAGGAGGGCAGGAGGCCTGTGTTGTCTGGATTCCCCTGTAGCCCCCCATCTGCTCAGAGGAAGAAAAGAGGAAAGCAGTTCTGGGCATCTCCCCTCCAGTTTAATTTTAAACCCTCTAGACTAGCAGGTGGCCAAGTGACCCAGGGTCCTGGTCCTCTCTTCACCACCTTGAGGAGCCAAAGGGTATGCCTCCTGCCTCTCCTCACTTCTGGCTCCTTTTTCTTTCTCTCCTGCATTCTTTCATTCTTTCTCCTTTCTTCCTTCACCTCCCCCATCCCTTCTACTCTCTCCCCCTCCCCCCTCCCCTTCTTCCTGTCTCACATTTTCCTGCCCAGGAATCAGACCCCAGACAGTACCTAGGAAGTCTGCGGCCTTGCCTAATAGAACCGTAATAGTCCTCGGGGAGGCGCGATAATGACATCCTTCTTAAATAAAGGACTTAATGGAGATTTCCCAAATTTGAAAACCACATTTCCACTAGCAACCTATTCAGCAAGTGACTGCTCTAGAAAGGAGCTCGTAGGAAGCTGCAGTGGGGAGGAGGCTAAGTGGGAGGAGAGAAGGAATCTGTGCAAAGAATGTTCTACTCAGGGACTTTCCATGGCAGGACACAAACCCTAAAGGCGGGCCATCCCAATCCTCACCCACCCTACTGGGCCAGCCCAGAAAGAGCAGAAGCTCAGATTCCGGAAATCCTGCGTGACCCAAGGTGAGTTACTTCGCTCCCTAAGCCTCTGAGGCTCAGCATCCTCCGCTGTGAGTTGGGTGTCATCATCCTCTCCCAATGTCACTCAGTGAGGGTCAGGCCATTACCTAGCTCCTAACATGAAGCAGAAGCCAAACAAGTACAGGCCAAGCCTTAAACAAATGCAGCTAGACCGTGTCCCTCTAATCCTGTGAAAGAGCAGGCAGACCAGAGCTAGGCCACCCATTCACCCTGGACTTAAGAAAATCCCAGACTATTGCAGGGGAAGGAGGGAAGAAATGGCTTTCTCATTGCCTCTGTCACTGGGATACTAATTAATGGTAAGTGAGGTGCACAATATATAATCATGTAAACCTGAAAAAAAGACGTATGAAAACTGAACCAAAGGCTCTCAAGCCCACCTAATTCCCTCACTTCTCACCCTGAGAGGAAGATTGTGATGGGAAAGAGCAGTATGACAGAAGTGTGTTCGTAGGATGAATGAATCTGGCCAGAAGTCCTAGACGGACTTGAGCCCAGCTCTGCCACGGACTTGATCTGTGATCTTGAAGAAAGTTCTTGCCCTCTCTGGGCCTCTATTTCCCAAGGTGTAGAATTATGGAATTAGGTGATCTCTAACAGCCTTCGCATTCTTAAAATAATTTAAATTGGAGGTGAAATTCTTCTGATTTGGGGCCTCTCTGGTTCATGGAAGGTGGTGTGCTTTCCAACACTGCCACCTTGTGGCAGAAACACATAACTCCTAGCTGAGGCCTCAAGTTAGGCCACCAAGGCCAGAAGGGTCCTTGCACCTCACCCACCCTTAAGGCCAGAAGGGTCCTTGAACCCTACTGTCATCCCACAATAGAGATACATTCTTATCAACAATAGCTGTTTCAAAAAATTCCTCTTATACTTTCTTTCCTTGTTGCAAATATGATCCTGTCTTGGGAAAGACAGGATCCTATTGAGTGCCAGTGACCATGGTAAATATGTTACATACACATTGTCTTGTGTGATCCTGAAAGTAACACTGAGGAAAATACAATTGGCCTTCATTTTACAGATGAGGAGACTGGGGCTGAGAGAGTTTGGACATAGCTAGAAAGAGATTACCCTGGAACTCAGAGAAAGGTCGACAGACGCCAAAGCTCGGGCTGCCTCCTCAGGAATGAGAAGCTGATTTTTTTTCTCAGACATTTCAGACTCCATTTTCACAGGCCTTTTAAGTTAGGGGAGTCACTGAGTTGAAAGAGAAGAGAGAAAGTTCTCTAAGGAACACCCCTGCCCTGCTCCTGGGATGGAAGTAGATGGACACTCACCCAAGGCTTTGGGCTCACCAAACAGACTTGGGACACATCAGAAGCTTCCAGAATATTCCCTGAAATGCCAAAGAGAAACATCCAGATCCCAAAGAGGCCATGAAGCCATATCTCAGACAAACCAGAAACCAGGCTCATGTGTCTATGGCATGTTGGTCAGTTTATTCTGTCACCACTAGTGGAAACCTCCCCACCTCCTCCCAGAGGCCATGACCAACATGAGTTGGCGAATGAAGATAGAAACCCATCTGGTTCCAATACACTCAGAAAAGTAGATGCATTCCTATGCCGGGGAACAGGACAAGCCCAACTCCAAAAATTATGTTTATAGAGTTGCTTATCAGTTACCTCCTCAGACACATTAGAACATCTTTCACAGTCCCCAACAGATGTAACCATCCCCACCCCATAACGGTTGACACCACACAAGCAACATGGGCATCATCAGGAGAGACCAAAGGAGGGATTGCAAGGATGACTTTACCTCCAGTTTGCAGATATTGACTATAATTGTCTTATCCAGTGATCTGATCTTATTCTTGTAGGTGTTTTGGCCCCTTGGAGCATAAACACCCTGAAAATATTCCAAACAGATCAAGATACTGCCAATATCTCCCCTAGAACCCACCACTCCAGGAGAGCATAAATACTATGGCTATATGACTCTACTCTTTTAAAAAGAGACTATAAAACTCAAAGATTAAACAATAACAATAACAATAACTTATAAAGGATGTGTGTAGTCACTGGGCATGGAGATAAGCAGCCAAAGGCTCTGTTTAAAAGCAAATTAGGAAGCAGAACACAGCCAAAGTCTTGCTCCTTGCAACCCTTCACCCCTGGTTGGTTCCTGTGTAGCTCACCTCAATTCTCTATGAAGAAGATTCCCTTTAAACTTACTCTTACACTTTCATTTTTATTCTCGATACATGAGCACATCCAAATATCCTTTATCAAAGACACTGTGACTGTTGAGCATGATATGATGGTGACATTCTTTAATAGCAGCCCTCACTCGGTGAGACATGCCCACAGCTACATATGCACAGGTGCAGGGTGTGCAGCTTGGTGCTAGTAGTGAGGACGGGTGTGGGACAAGGGCCTGGGGTGGCTGTGTGGCATTCCTGGAACCAGCCTGCACCATTCTGAGAGTTTCCTTCCTGCCTGTGGGCTCCCATATTTTTCTGGAGTCAACATAGCTTTACCCTGAAACCTACCAGCCTATCACAATGTCCCTCCTCCCCCACCCTACTTGATCATAGGAACTTTGAAGAGCTGTTGAAGCAGTGTGCAGGCTAGGCCATTTTCTTGGGGACAGCTTTCATTTCCTTGTAAACTCTAGCGGAGCCCCACTAATTGGCAGGCTGGTGTCAGCAGGCCGGGTCCAGGGTGAAGCATTGGCCTCTGGCTCCCCACACCCAGGTCAGAGCAGCTCTGGTGACTGAGGGAGCAGCTCCTTTTCCTATGGTCCAGAGAGGTGTCATCTCTAAGGGCAGCACCCCAGAGCCTTGGACCTGCCCACCTGCTGATCATTTAGCAGGGAACATATGCTCCCAAAGGACCGGCTTGATCAGGCAAGCAGCACAGAGCTCAGCACAGCACAAGCTCCTGGATACTGTTTGGGGAAACCGGGGCCAAGCAAAGCTGCAGATACTGCAGCCTCTGCTGCTGTTCAAATTGGGACCCCAGGCAACTTCGGCCTCAAAAGGGTTAAAAACCCACTCTCACTCCATGGCTTTGTTCCAAAGGGTCTCCGTTAACACCAGAGGTCTCCTGATATCTCACTCACTTTAATAGATTTTTCCCATTGACGTCTAAGTTTATTGACTATCATTTCCTTTTCTACAGGGGAGCTATTTTCTGGGTCACTGATCCAACCAACTTAAAAGGGGTTGCATTGATTAGGTTTTATTGGTGGCGACTTGCACAGGGATGAGCCCAGTTGCTCCTACCTGCTAACAGCTCCTTTGTTTCCCCCTCCCAGCCCCGACCCGTTCTGTTGACTTATGGGAGAGACAAAGTTGGAGCATTTAGGTAGTGGGCTCTAAGGAGTGATGGGGAACTTCTGGCTGCATCACCTAGAGCTCTCTGCAGCATTAGGATAAAGGTCATTAAAAACACACAGACGGAGGAATTCATGTTAGCAGAGCATGAGTGACGGACGATAGAAGCAAATCCAGAAAGTCATCCATTCATTTAGTGAGCATTTATTGAGCACCTACTGTGTGGGACAAGCATAAAGAATGCCTTAGTAACATGCAAAAGTCTTTTAGACTTATTATCTCACTTTGATGCTCACAACTCAACTCTGAGCCATAAGTAGGATGATTATTATCCCTACTTCGAGGATAAAGAAATGGAGGCTAACAGGACCTGTCCTAAGTCACACAATTAACTAGTGGCAAACTCAAAAAATTCAAACCTTCGGTCGTCTGACTCCAGAGTCTCCATCCTCCTATGCTGAGAGCCCGAGGGGATACCAAGAAGTATAAGGTAAAGTTAATATTTAATGTAAGTGTACGATTATTTATGTATGTGCCATGCATGTCCCACTAATAGACAAAGAGGGGAGTAGAGCGGAAGCAGAACGAAAAAGGCTCCAGGAAGCATCTGGTTCAACAACCCCTTGACTTACAGGTGAGAAAAAGTCAGTCCCAGGAATGTGAAATAGCATGCCCAATTCATACAATGAATTCTTTCTTTCATTTATTAATTCATTCATTCATTTTCCCTGCCAGAGCACATTGTATGTGTTCTCACTAAAACAAGTACTTGACTGCAGAGGAATAGCCTGTGGGAACACTCATCCGAGTGGAGCTAGCGTCTGTCCAGGCAGCCTGTGATCCTTCTCTATTCTGGGTCACTGATCGAACTCTTTTCCCCACAGGCCTTCCTACCTCACCCCGTGATCACAGGCGGAGCAGCCCATGTCCTCCAGGACCCCAAAGTACCAAGTCCCCAGACTTGGTCTTGGTCCCATATCAAAATGTCCCTCCAGGCCCAACTTTCACCCATATCTTGTGCTTTTTTTAGACCCAGGTAGATCTCATCTGAAATGATAGCCACTGCTACCCAGAGCCCTTCTGAAAGCAAAGTGCCAAGGTGTGCAGAACAAGAATCAATGGATACAATTTAATACAGCAGCCGCAGGTTGGAGGTGAGGCGCATGTGTCTGCATGGGTGAATACTTGTGTGAGGACTTTAGCATATGAAGGGTGGTATGGTGAAGGACTGTGCATATGTCTGTGTGCCTGCATTTGAGGCCTATGGAATTCATCCTGTCTGTTTCTCTGCTGTGGGTTCATTCATTCAGGAAGCTTCTATTTGTCCAGCATCTCCTCTGTGGCAAGCATTGCACTGGGATCCGGTGAGTCAGAGATGAACAAGATACAGTCTCTACCCAGGAGAAACTTGTGGCCAAATGTGGGAGAAAAACACATGTGCAAAGAATTATAGCTGCCTGTGATGAGTACCCAGTCGAGATATTTGCAAGGGAGAGGAGACCGGAAAGTATCTCATAAAACATGACATCTGAGAGGAATCAAGGACAAGTAAGCGTTCTCCAGGTAGGCCAAGGGTGAAGGGGCATGTTGCAGGCCATAGAGAGAAACATGCAGGGGCATGGTATGCTCTTAGAACTAGAACAGTCAAGTTCAAAGAAGGAAAAGAGAGGTAGGTAGGAGTGGATCTCAGTGGGTGGGGTATAATGCTGAAGGCTAGGACTAGGGGAGCTCAGTCAGCAGGGGGTCCAAGAGGATGACACTGGGTGGAAGGACAAAAATGTCCTTTCTCAAATCTTGTCAAGGTCAGCCCTTTTTCACAGGAAGGCCAGGGAGACAGTCCCCTCTCCTTGGTCTAAGTGCGAAGCTCCTTCCAGTGGAGAGAAGTTCTCTTCCAGCTGAAATCACCCTGTTTCTACTTTCTTCATTCCTCTTCATCCCTCCTTCAGGCTCCTATGATGCAAAATCTGGGTCTCGCTCCCTATGAATGAGAGAATTAAATCATCTGACTTAAATAAATTAATTTCTTCTCCTAGGTGGGAAGCTTGGTGTATTTCAGAGAATTCCAGCAAACCTTCCAGAAACAAATAGAGGGTCTGAGATTCACCCAAATGAGCAATGGCTGAAGGGGTCAGCTGATTACCAGAACCTGTTTTCTCTGCATAAATCTGCAGCAATCGAGGGCCATGTATTATAAAAACACATAAAGGCTATTCACAGGAGGAGCAGGAGCCAAGGCACTGGCGCCAGAGAGATGAGTCCCAGCACATGCATACGTGGCACACGCTACCCTCATGTATACACACGGGCCCTGCTAGGTCCCAAATCCCGTCTCCATGGGAGAGGAGAGCTTCCGGGCCCTGTTTAAGGTGGTGCTCACACACTCACACCAACATCTCATACACTGACTCTCACAAACACAATCAGACTCCCTTGCTCATACACACGCATCTCACACATCACACATATGTTATAACACTCATAGTCACACCCACGCATAGGTACACACCCACACCACATCTCTCAAACACACTTACAAACACAACCACACTCATGCACAAGTACACATACTCACACACACATCTCACACACACCCCACATATACTCACATACACACTCGTACACAATCAAAACCACTTGTACATACACACATCTCACAACACACATACTTATAAATATACCCATACTCACTCATAAATACACCTATTTATACATACACAAACATCTCACACACTTACACACACCCCACTCATGCACACACAAACACATTCTTACATGTACACTCACGCATGTTCTATGCTCCAGGAAGACAAGACAAGCACCTTCTGTGTTAAGGTGAAGGTGTGTATGGGCCAGTGAGCTTCTAATCTTGTTGGCAAGGCTTTTTCAGTGGTATTCTTTGCTGCCCAGCTGAGCAAAATCTCCTGGATGATGTCAGCATTGCCCTCCTATTCCTACAACTAGACTCGCCAAAAGTTCACCGTTTTTCCCAAGTGCCTTTGGAGCTATTTTATGTACAGTTTATTAAAGCAGAACATCTACACAAAAACGAGCCTAGATGGTAAGTGTAGGTTCGGTGACTTTTCACAAGGATCATTCTCAGATCAAGAGGCAGAAAACTTCCTGAACCCCAGAGGCCTCCACGTGCCTCCTTCCTGGGGTAACCACTCTCCTGGCTTCTAACAGCATAGACCAGTTTTGCCTGGTTTTTAACTTCACAGAAATGCAATCAGAAGTTTACTTTGACACCCCTTAAGAAATCCACGTCAAGAAATTCATAACACTGACACCACAGACAAAAGACTAGAACACAAGAGTGTAGAGTAGCACTAGTCACTGTTTAAACACAGGATGAGGAAGGGCTTTGAAGAGTAAAAATGCATCCTACGAATGCAAAGGGTTCTCTGATCTGTCAGGCGAAACTAGCCACCCAAGAATGAAGCCAAGGGGACGTGAGGTGCAACCTGACTCTTCCCTCCCTCCTCAGGCATTTCTTGAAATAGGTTGAAACCACCACACTGACTTCAGATGCAGGAGATATGGGTCAGAGTCTCAGCTCTGCCACTAACTCCTTGGTGACCCTGGGTAAGCCATTTTGCCGCTCTGCACCTCTGCTTTCTGTAAAGGGGGAGTTGAGAGTAATAATATTGCCTCTTTCTTGAGCGCTTGCTATATACCAAGCACTGCTCTAACACAACCAAGGGTCAGCAAGCTAAAGCCCTTGGGCCAGTCCATCCCCTGCCCAGTTTGTGCATAGCTTGCAAGCTAAAAGTCATTGTCACATTTTAAATTGTTTGTAATATTAATACTTTTTCGTAACACATGAAAATTATGATATTCAAATATCAATGTCCATAAATAAAGTTGTATTGAAACGCAATGTACGTTCATTTACATCATGACTGCTACCAGGGTAGCTGTGACAAAGACCTCAAGGGCTGCAAAGCTGAAAATATTTACTATCTGGCTCTTTACATTAAAAGACCCCACTCCAAACTACCCTCACTGTGGACACTCTTTTTAGCATCCCCTTGTAACAGATAAAGATTTCAGAGATACTAAGAAACCTGCCAGGGGACCCAGCTAGGAGTGGGAGGTCTGAGCTAAGCATAGGTGGGAGCTCTGGTCCACCTATCCCAGGGAGCTGCCCACCATACATGAGTCCCTCTAAGGCAGGCGACATGATGGTCTTGTTTGACAAACTGCAGGAAAGGATAGAAGCGTGAGATAGGTGCCACCATAACCTCCTGGCAGGCATCAGTGACTGAGTCTACACTCACTCCTCAAATCAAAATGCCCCAACACCCATACTTACCACATCCAGCCCAAAGACCTCCTGATTAATTAACTAATGACTTTCTACAAACTTCTAAATCAGAAGCAGATGGTCGAGTTAACCACACTCTCTGTTCATGGCCTGGTATCATAATTAGTCTTCACAGGACCCTGCTCTTGGTCATTCATTAATTTATTCATTCATTCTCTTTTGTCCCCATAGCCTACGTCTATATGATAGCCTCTGTCTTTCTGTTTGTTGAATTCTTGAAGAATGGGTGGTGTTATTTCATATGTATGTGGCTTTTATTTACATAAATGGCATTGTGCCCTATTTCTTTGTTTCTGTACTTTTTTTTCCCCCTCAGCAACATTCTTTGCTCTGTATTCTCCTATTGAGGTATAACATGCATAAAGTGTATAATTGCACTGGTCTTAAGTATAAACTTTACTTTTTTCTCTATCTGCACACCGAGATAGAGGTAATCACCACCTAGGTCAAAATATAACACATTTCCAGCACCCCAGGAAGGTTCCCTTGGGCCTCTTCCCAGGCAATGAACTATCCCTCCCCCACTTCCCCTGCCAGGGGCACTATTCCAGCTTCCGTCACCACCCATTAGTTCAGCTTGTTCTTGAACTTCATCTAAATGGAATTGTGCAGTGGGTCCCTTTTCATGTCTTGCTTCTTTCGCTCGGCCTGCCTGGGAGATTCCTGCATGTGGTCTAGGTAGTGGCAGTTTGCTTTTTATTCACTGCTGTGGAGCACTTAGATTTTAAGATCTAGCCATGTGACTCTGTGTACATCCATCTCCTTCTCATGGCTGCTCTGTGGCATATCCACCCCACTTACCTTTCTACTCTCCCAGCACAGGGCCTCAGCCATCAGCCTCATCCATGTCTGCTTACGGAGCTGTGTGGAACATTTCTCTGGGATAAATACCTAGGAGCGGAATTGCTAATTGCTGGGGCACAGAGGCTGGGCAGGCTGAAACTGACAATTCTCCCAAAGCAGGAGCAGGGAGCAGGAAGACCTGCTCTGGTGATCCTTCCCTGACCCCATTCTCCCCTCCTCCTCCTCCTTCCCCTCCAGAAAAACCTTTCAGCTCCTCCTCCGTGTCCTTTTGCAGGACCCAGCTAAGCACCTCACTTCCTGAGTGTCGCTGCCTCCATGGCAGCCCGCGCCATCCTGCTGCATTATAACAAGACGATAATCAATGAACTGCTAACTCTATAGCAATAAAGGAGCGAGCTCAACCTTATATAATTCTTTTTAATTGTTTTCTCACATTACATGGGTTTTTTTTTTTTTTTGCTAAACTTATTCTGCCATAAGTTATGTCGTTTAATTTCTCAAAGTGCTAATAATTTAATTGCTTCCTTCCTGTGCTCAAAGTGCCTGTACTGTCCTCCCTCCCAGCACGGAGATTATAAAACCGAGTTGGCAGAAATACCTAAAGGGGAGTCTTTTGGGTGGCAGGATTTGATGGGAAGCAGCTTTCTCAGAAGTCAGTGTGTGAAGCTGGGAATCTGGCTGAGGACTTCAAAGAGCCAGGGGGCCCAGCCAGGACTGCCCACTGCAGGGGGTTTATGATAATCCCAGGGGAGGGAGAAGGGAAGGACCTGAGATTAAAGGGGTGGAGTAAAGTTAGGGAGCACTGAATACAGTGTTCTCCCAGTCCTGAAAGGCTGTCTGGGAAGCTGGGATTCATCTATAGCAAGAGAGATTTAGATCAGACTCAGGAAATTCCTGATAATCCGGACTCCAAGGTGTCGACTGGACCCAGGGCAGGGTGGGAAGGTGACATCTGATAACAAAAACTAGCATCTATTGAATGCTTACAGACTGCCTGATACTGTGGCCCCACTATAGTGTCTTATTTTACCTTCGTCCCCAACTCTCTGAGTAAGGTACTATTATCACTGCTATTTTATGGATGAGTAAATTGAGGCAAAGAGAGGTTAACTTGCTCAAGTCGCCATAGCTCGTTGATGACAGAGCAAAAAGAGTCAGCTTCCTGAGTCCATGCTTTCATCCGTCACGCTGTAGCACCTCTGCCATCTGTCTGGGTTAAATGATGGCATCACGTCTTATGTGGCAGGAGGGAGGAGGTATGGGCCTTGGGACAGGATCAAGGGATGAGTTACGCATGAAGGTTCCAAGCCATTGTCCTCTCTCCTTCCCTTGCCCCACCCCTCTCCCCACCCCTGGACTCTTCCTTATCTGTAGAACACAATCCAGGCTCCTAACCTGGGTCTCCAAAATAGCCACACTCCCCAGCCTCACCCTGAATACCCAAGCTCATGGCCACCCTGGGACACATATTCCCTTCTGGGCTTCTGTGCCTTTGCAAATGCTGCTTCTTCAATCTGGAAATGTTTCCCCTCCCCAAAGGATGAAATCTCACTCATCCTAACAAGGCCCCACTCGAAAGCTTCCCACTTCCCCCAGTGGAGCCCCCCTCACTGAGACACCTTAAGACACTCAGAGCAAACCCAAGAGGAAGACCAGGTCTGCTGTATTGTCAGCTGTCTCCCCTTGCCACTTAGTAGCTCTGTGCCTTTGGGAAAGTTACTTAACTTCTCTGAGCCCCACATGTGTATGATGCAGAATAAGTGAGTAACGAATGTAAAATATTTAGCCTGGCACGTGGCGAGTGCTGAAAGAAAGATCTGCTGTTAATTTGGCCTGTCACTGACTATGTATTCCATCTCCTGGCACAGTGCCTGGTATGTAGCAGTTGCTCAATAAATGAATAAAATGGGTAAAATAACTACTTAATCACCTTCCACTTCTTCCTCCCACCCCAACCCCAGAAATGCTGAAGTTTATCCAAGTTTGAGACCCCAGATGTAGCACCTATTTGCTGTTTCCATTAGCCTGGTATTTCTTCTGAAAGACAGGGCTCCAAGGGTTGCACATAAATGAACAACTTGTCCCCACCAGCACTCCATCCCAGGGAGCAGGCAGCAAAAGACATTTTCAACCAGCAGTCACCAGGCGTGGAGGCTTGAGCAGGACTTCCTGCCTCCAGATGTGGAGGACACACAGCTTTGCCATTAGCAGTTCTTTTCCTCTTCACTTTCCTTTCTCTGTCTCTCGTTCCCATCTGAGTTATCTGGAACCAGGAGTCCTCAGTTGGGACTCTGCTTCTTTGCCCTGTTCCTCGGGATGCAGGTGTCTGGGACAGGCCTCATGTCCTCTGTTCTCAGTCTATGGAGTCCACGGATACAATGGAAAGAACACTGGACAGAGAATCAGAGCAGTGCAGGCTCCAACCGCCATTTCTGGCTGTGTGAACTTTGGCAAGTCGCTCAACCTCTCTGAGCCTCCCAGGCTGTGATATGATAATGTAGAGAGATGGGTGAGACTCAGCAATAAAAACTGGCACCGAGGTTGTTTGGCAGCTGCCTGCTCCAGGAGAGAGGATTGGAAGAGGGCGGGGTCAGAGGTAAATTCAGGTGTCCAGCTTGAAATCCTGAAGGGATTGGGGAAGAAGGGTAGGATACAGAGCCACCACCATTATCCTGGCCACGGAAAGGTGGGGGACTTGGAGGGCATGAGTTCCTCCCACCAGGGGAATTCATGGGACAAGGCAATGTTTCCCCCTTCACGTGCAGTTGCTGAAAATGGGTTTAAGCAAAAAGCACCACTCACTCCCCAGAACTGTCTGAGCAGAGAAAGTAAGCTTTGCAATTGCTGGGGTGGGGGTGGGAAGTCACCAAGGCCTCCTCCCTCCGCCTGCCCCAAGGAGGATACACAGCTTTCCTTTTGGTTCTGGTGTCTCCATCCTGAGCAGAAAGCAGCAGACACTAAATAGGGTCTGACACCCAAACTGTGTGTGTGAGGGGACCAGAGTGGAAAGACCTCCAAGAAAAGCCACCCCTGAGCAGAGCAGGGAGCTCAGAGTCTCTTTAGGGTAGAATTGGGGATGCCTCCTCTGGGAGTGGCTCCCCCACCCTCACATTGACATCTACCTTGCCCAGGTTGCCTTCAGTGCCTCAACCTTGAGTTATGAAATATGTTGTTATTATTATACCATTACAGTGCCACTCCTCACCCACCTCCTTGACTAGACAGGAAGCCTCTGGCAGGTAGAGGCCTGTTTTACACCTCCATGGACAAACCCCTTCCCCCAGCACCAACTCAACTCCTTCATTCATTCAAAAGTATTTATTGAGCATGGATGTAGGTATCACGGACCTAAGTTGGATGCCTGAGGCTATTCTTCTGGGGTGTCTGCTGCTAAATCTCTCATTGGACCCCCAACTTTGGTCTGCCAGGTTCCTGAAGGTAAAATTTCCCCACTCCGTCCCAGAAGTGGGCAGTGAATTCAACATGGTGAGAAACCACAAGCCGCACGCTTACAAAGGAATTCAGTTCCCTCTTTCTTCCTTCCCAAGGTTCCAGAGATGTGACAGCCCCACGGAAAGGTCACAGGAAGGATCTGGAGTCTCAATGAGCCCAGGCTCCATCCTGGAGAAACCCAACACCAGATCAGGCCTGAGCCCTGGGAAATGCGTCCAAGGCTACTTGGTGTGTGCAGACCTGGGCAAGGTCAGGGCCAACTGGAGCCTCTCTTTCTCTCACATCAGTCTGGAATTTCTCACTCAGCTTTGTGGACAGTGAGCACAGACATCAGGCCTGAGGCCACAGAGCCAAGATTCCAAAGAGAAAATTCCAAGGCAACTATCTCAGGGTTTTTTAGTCTCCCCACAATCCTTTCCATGCCACCCTGGAGTCTTCCCATACCTAGCTTGTGTTGCTCAGCCTTTAGTCCTGATATCTCCTGAGCCTGGAATACCCTCCCCACAGCCCCATACCCAAATCCCACTCACCTCAGTGCAAGCTCCATTGCCACCTCCTCCGATCCTCCCCAAAATGAAGGTCTCTTTCTCCTTCGAACATCCAAGTTCAGGCTGTGGTTAGGACTTTGGCTTCTGAAATCAGACAAGCCTGGATTCATAGGCTGACTCTGCCCCTTCTCAACTGGGTGACCCCAGACAAGTTTCCTCTCCTTGCGGAGCCCGTGTGTTCCCATTTATAAAAAGAGGATAATGACAGTACCTGTCCCACACTCCCCCCACCCCACCCACCCCCACACACAGAGCGGTTATGAGAGGATTAAAAGATTTTATACAAGCACAGGGCTTAGAATAATGCTTGACACCTAGCACGCTCTCAGTAAATGTTAGTGATTTCTGTTTTACCTATAACTTCCTCCCCACAGCAGAGAACGTCAACCTTCTCTACCAAAGGGTAAGCTCCACAAAAATGTATTGTACAAATGAATAAACAAATGAGAGGGACATGGCCAGCACTGTAGGCATAAGCTTTCAAAAGAGTTGCTGTCAGTTCTGCTCAAGATAGTCTCCTGGGTTTGACCCCCATTGGTGACCCCTCTCACTTTGGTCGATGCCACTCAGGCACAAGACCCAAGCACAGGGTCTTTTGCTCATCTCTCTGACTCATCTGTTCTTCAAGGCAAGTTTCCCAATTGTCTCCAGCTGCCTCCGCTATGTGGGTGCAGGAAGGAAGGGGAGAACACAAAGCATGCTGGTTGAACCCCTTCTTTGTAGGTGGCAGAGTGCAGATTGGAGCCAACTCCAGTGGCACAGTGGCTGAGCCCTGCCCTGGCAGACACTATCACTTCTCACCCTGTGGTCTAGAGCCTGTGGTGATGGGCAGGGCTTCCCACTGAGGATTCTCAAATCTCCTCCATCTCACTCGGAAAAAGGCAAACTTCAGGAAGGTAAGAGCATGGTGTACTTGGAGACTCTTTTTCTCCAAATGCAAGCCCCCTAGGCCCCCAGGCCCAGGAGGGCCGTGGGAAGAAGCAGGAAACGAGGGCCAGAGAGAACCATGCCACAGGGAAGCAAACTCCAAAGCCACAGCCTCTTTGTTACTTAGCTCCACCTCAACTCCCAGCTCTCCTGACCAGGGAAGAGACATCTCCTAAGGTCCCTCTCAGCCCCCTGGGCAGGGTTCTTGCTGGGAAAATGAATCATGGGCTGCCTGTGCCCCTGACTTGCCCAGAGACATTTCACCCATCCCTTGGGTGGCCCAGCCTTCCATAAGGACTCCTTCACTTTAGAGCGAGGCTCAGCAAACTTTTTTTTCTGTAAAGAAAGCAAATACTGCAGGCTCTGTGAGTCACCTCATCTCTCTTGCAACTACTCAACTCTGCTGTTGTAGCACAAAAATAATCAACAAATAAGCATGACTATGTCCCGATAAAACTATTTCTGGACACTGAAATGTGAATTTCTTATGTTTTCATATGTCATAAAATATTATTTTACTATTATTATTTTTTTCAATCATTGAAAATGGTTAGGAACTCTCTGTAGCTGTCAGACCACACAAAAACAGGCACTGGGCCCAACTTGGCCCACAGCCCATAGTGTTCCAAGTCTTGCTTCAAAGGCTCCAGTGCTTCCTTGTGTCTCCAGAGTGCATCTCCCGGCCACAAACTTAGTTCCAGGGGCTGTACAAAGCATCTGTCTTCGATTCAGCCTCAGCAGGCAGATTGCAAACCTCTGGCTGCTCCAGAGGCTACACTGCGTACCACGGTGGGTTCAGAAAAGGAGTGAGGTGCCCAAGCTGCCCCCATGGAACTTCTAATCTAGTGGGAGAATCCAGGACAAGTCCAAGGAGGAGTCTAATACGAGGTCAAGGGAGATCAGCATCATGAGAGAGACTTTACCTTGTCCAGTGAATAAATAAGTTCTCTGCAACTTGCACTGAGAAAGTTGAAGAAAAGTAAACAGCTCCCTGGGAGGAAAAAAAAAATCGACCAGGAAAAATTTTGGGGAAGGAATGGCATTAGAGACAGACTGGAAGGAATAGGATCTCTGGGACTGAAGCTGCCACACCTGGTCTCTCTTCTCCAGTGAAAGGGAGCCCTCTGGCTTTTGTACCAACACAGGGAGGATGTATAGCTTCTCCCCACCAATCACACCCATGATGCCATCACCAGATGGTGGGCCCCTCTGGGCAGAGGTAGAGGCCTGACTCATTTCTGAGCCTCGCGACCCCAGGAATGTGTTTTCACACAAAGTATATTTTGGTAAATGCTAGCTGAGTTTGAACTGAAGTTAGGGTTAAAGAAGATGACAAAGAGTTCTGATGGAAATTGGACCAAGTGGATTGGTTGTTCCCTCTATTTTATCCAGCTTCCCAGACCCCAGAAAGACATTTCCCATGGAATGTGCCAGCTGTCTTGGGCACAACCTTCGAGTCTCTTAGAGGAGACTCCTCATTCTGAAGAAATTACTGCAGCTTTCTTCCTTCTTGGAAATGAGAAGTAAAGCAATCACTATTATAATTTGTGTACACACAATCACCTCCCTTGACAGTTACTTCTTGCCTCTTAACTAGACCCCCCACTTATCTGTGCAGGAATGTGGAGTTCCTTGTCCCTAGAAGCTTGGACATCTCAATAGCCACTGCAGGCTGGGCACCAGCAGACTTGAAGCCACCTCCCCTAGAACCCAAATAAGTCCAGCCACCAGCATCCAGTAAGGGAGAGAGACCACTGCCTCTAAGTTGGCATACCAGAAGCATGGCTCAGCAGCTGCTGAGGCTTCTCCAAGAGATTAGCACACAGAAGGGGGATGGGGGAAATCAGGATGGGCTGAAAAGAGCCCTCGCTCCCCTCCACACACCCCACACACACACTCACCCACCCAGCCTACTTTCTCTCACCTTGGTAGCCATTCCTAAGAGGAGTTCTCAGGATGTTGGGACTCAGCCCTGCCTTTGACCCCAAAGCTAGCCAAGCACTGCCTGTAAAACCTGATGCCCTATCCACACATCAGCCCATGCATTGGAAGTAGGAGAGGCCTAAAGTGGAAGAGGCAGTGCAGTGAGGATGTGCAAGGGGAAGGAGACAGCCACAGAGACCTGCACGTGTGTGTGCACATACTTACAGAGAGAAAGAGATTGAAAGGAGGCTCGTTCCTGTTAACCCTGCACTGACAACACATTATCTCTGGTCCACTCTCTCCCACAAGGTAACTGAAATCAAGAGCCAAGGTACGTCTTCTTATCTCAATTGTACAGATGAGGAAACTGAGGCTCAGAGAGATTCACTGACTCACCCAGATTATGAAGTCAGTCAGAGACACAACCAGGATTTGGACCTGGGCCTGTCTATCTCAGAACCCATGCCAGGTTAACCCCAGTCAGACCAAGATGGCGCTTGGGCCTTCACAAAAGCAGAGACACCAAATTTTTTTTCTTCAAAATACTTTGGTATTGGTCACCAGGATGAAAATCAAATCTTGTCTGGACTTCTTCTAACTCTATGGTTTATACCATCTTTATTTTTAATTATATGGGAGGTAAGGGAGTAGGCACAACCATCATATCATAGAACAACCTCCAGAACACCGTCCAGCTGCAGACGGTGCTTCTTGTACTGTGTGTTCTCTGGTTACACCGAGCCATGTCAGGATGAAGTTTCTTTGGCTTTTGATACATTCATGCCACAGTGCTCACAGTTCTCTATCATTTGTGTAAACAAAAGATAGGGGATTAATGTATGAGTGTGAGGTCTGTATTTGTTGAGGTCATGTGTATATATATATATATATGGTCTGTGTCACCAAGAATGCACAAGACATTGAACACTATGGCTGCCTGGAGGAAGTTAAAATGGGTTGCCAGGGGAGAGATTATAAAATTATACCAGGGGACAATATGTGACTTTTGAATTTTGTACCATGTGGCTGTCTTATCATATTCAAATAAAGAAACATTTCACATTTACAGTCTTGTTTTAAGCAAACGCTACATAAAATAGGAATTCAATAGCTTCTGTTTGCAATGCTGCAGACATAGCTGGCACAAAGGTTTGGTTACTATCTTGTAGTAAGGCAGAGAGAAAAATACAGAGAACCAAGTACAGTTTAAAATCTCACCAAATAAAATCTATGCAGAATAAGCATCCAGCCCTGGGAGCTACACAGGGTCAGAGGGAGGGAACTGGGTAGAAAAGTAATCGGTACCAACTGGAAAGGTGGGGGAAGGGGCTCCAGAGGCCATGCCCCTCCCAATATGAGTTTGCTCTCGAGGTTGCGGGGAAGGAAGAGACATTTAAAAAGAGAGAGGAGCAGAGGCAGGAGAATCTTGCTCTTGAGATACACCAGTAAGTTTGAGTAGGGACAGAAGGTGGAGTGGGGAAGAACCAACCCCTTACCCATCACTGGTCCCTTCCCCAATCTGAGACTCAGTTTCTTTGTCAATAATATGAAGGGTTTGGCCCAGAAAAATCTCCAGGAGCCTCACAGCTCTAATATTCTCTGATTTGATGGCTGCAGCCTTCTGCAAACGTGCATAAAATAGATTAGTTTTAGTGGTAGTAAAAACAAAACTGAAAATCAGATTTATCATTTTAATTAAATATACTTTACATTCTCAATTTCTAGGGAGCAAAATGCTCCCCACCCCCATCAGTTTTCCCTTTGTGGGAGACATTCATGTCTGATGTGCAATTTAAGAAAATGCTGAACCACCCCCTAAGAAGACACACAATTAGCAAGACCCTAACAGGTATTTCTTAACAGGAAAGTGAATTTCTAGGGGGAAAAAAGAACATTAAAAAGGAAATGTCAAGAAGGGGAGGGTCAGGTGGGGTCAGGATATCAGAGGACTGGGGATCAGGCTGGTAAGGACATTTGCTTTGTCTCTACTTGCTCTCAGAAGCAGCTACCCCTGGAGCTAGGTAGACCTGGGGAAGGGAATCAGGAGGAGGTAAGAATTTGGTCCCCTCTCCCATGTCCCCACCCCTAGGTGACATCAGGCAAATTGCTCTCTGAACTTTAGAGTGCTTCACTATAAAATAGAACTAAAAATATCTATTTGGAGGAATGATGGGAAAATATAATAAGGTAACATTACCTGAAAAGGCTTAGGAAAACAATAAAGTATAAAGCATATGTGCAAATGCCATATTTTGGAAACTCCGGTTAGGATCCAGAACACCTGGTCTCCATCTGGTTAGGGATCGTGTCCTGTCAGCATGCGTCTCCCCAACGTCCTTCCTTTCCACCATGCTCTTCTCCACTCAGGCTCTTGGTCCCCACAGAGTGAGAAGAAAGCAGAGCCTTCAACCAGCAGAAGCATCATTTCCTGGGCTCTGAGTTCCACGGCCCTAGATCATAAATTAACAACCGTAGCTGTAAATTACCAGATAAATCTGGGCTGGAACCACCAGGAGTATAGATGAGAATCAACAGGAGAAATAAATCTATAGCAGCTGCTTCCCCAGTCACAGGTAAGCCCTCCAGCATTGGGGTGCAGTCAGGGATTGGGATAAAACAGACAGGGACGGGGTGGGGAAGAGTTTCTGTTTAGAGAAGGGGAACCTCAGAAATAAAACCAGGACTCCCCACTCCCACTACTGTTTCCCCCAAAAAGAGTCCAGGACGAGTCAAGTCCCCAGGCTCTGCCAGCTGTGGGGATCCCTGCCGCTGCCCTAATGAGCTGGGGCATTCACATGATTGTCTATTATTCGTGATGACAAGAGCAAATATAGACACTCTCAGAGAACTAAGGAGAGACTAAGTGGAATAAACGGCATTTAATCTTTAGCAAGAGAAATCGCCTTCCAGTGGCAGAGCCCCACCCAGTGGGAGCTGTGGCCCTCATAATTCAAGTCCGCACTTAATTAAAAAGGGGAACATCCTGGACTCTGCCCAACTGGAACCGATTCCATTCCAATTTTTCAGGCTGCTGACATTCGTCCGTTTGTCTCTCTTTGACAGAAAGGAGAAAAATTAAAAATGAAAAATAAAATCTTATATCTTGCAGCTTCCAGAGAGACCCTGTCCTTGAGAGGGGGACTTCATCTAAAAGCAGGGGACTGAAATCTGGACAAATAGGGAAAGAGACAGAACAGGACAAGGAAGGCTTTGCATTTTGGGGGGGAGTCCTGGGCTTCTGCGGGCAGCAAATACAAAAAGCCGAAGTCACCAGCACCCTTGAAAAATAAAAATTACTTCCCTTGGGGCAACCTTGATCTCTCCTTAGCCTCCCAGACTCTTCCCAGCATTAGGCTCAAACTTTCCTCCTGGGACAATATTCCAGAGAAAAAGACAGATTTATTCGGCCTTGTTTAAAAATATTTCAATGCTCCCAAAAGGTCCTAAAATCAGCCCAGGGATTGGCTGGCCCCACACTGGTATCATTGTGTCTACTGCTCTACTGCTGAGACTATCACAGTTATCACCCTAGATGTGGGTCTCCCTCAGATCCAGAACCTCTCACTCCGAATTTCTGACTGCCGGCTCCATCTGAAGTAGATGATTCCACAGGAATCAGACTGGAGTTTTTTCTCCTCCTGGTTCTGCCAAGGTTCTTGAGGACAGCCAACCCCCTACCCCCTTACAAGAGAAAGAGAGGCCCGATCTCCATCCAAGGCCTCATCTTTCCGTCTTTTCTTTAAAACAGTTCTCCTCTACTAGGGTGCCCTCTGGAGCTGAGCAAGGCACCAGCTTTCCCTGACTCTTCTTCAGCCAAACATGGCCCTGGCCAACTGCCTAGAAGGAGGGCCCCCTTTTCTGGGGGTCTCAAGAGAGGTCTCAGGCTAAGTGGAAGGTGAAGAGGAAAAACAGAAGGAGTTGTTCCACCATCCTTCCAAGCACATTCTCCAAAAGTAGTGCCTTTCCAACTATTTTTAAGGTAGTACCTATTGACAAGATCTATCATTTGTAGAGTCATCTATGATAAAAGACATAGGCCAGTGGTTCTTAACCTGGGGTGGGTGGCTTCACAGACCTGCCCTGTGATGACCCCTGATGGACCTTCTCATAAGCAAATGCACACACTAATAAATACACTGATGTGGGCAGTTGGTTTCAGGCAGTTGCACATCCATTGTCCCTGGGTTCAGAGCCCCGGAAGTCAAGAGGAAGCAATCAGTGTGAAAGTGGAACTGTAAGACAAGGACTAAAGGAACTTCAAGAGTGGCATGTTTTTTTTCTTAGTAGTCCTTACCTACCAGCCCATGGGAAAACCCCATGTTCCTCCACCTCTGCCACCTGACCCTGCTTTCTGGTTCTTTCCCCTGGTGACAACTCTGGTCTGGGAGACACTAAAGGGACATAGGATACCACTTAACCTTGTTTATCTCACCCATCTGGTCTTACCCAGCTGTCTCCCTGGGTTATTCTCTGAGTTTCACCATTTAAGCCTCTGGGACTCTCAGCTCTTCCTGACATTAAGGCAGTCGAGCCGTTGAAGATGTTTCTGTCCTCCCCTCACAGTCAGGTTTTACAGATCCCTCAGCCCCCTTCCACCACCCTATCTGAAGGCACCAGGGAGATCCTGCTTCTCTGATGACAACTGGGCCTCTTAGTCTGATCCACCTTCCTCTCCTTCCTCATCCCAGAACTCTGACCTTCCAGCTCTTAGAGCAAGTCTCAGGCTGCTTTAGTATGAACATCTGCATATCTAAAACCCACATTTACATTTTATAACTTAGAATTCTGGGAAACTGGTCGGAGTCCAGCTCTGATATACTAGAGAGAAGAAAGCATTATGCAACTCCCACCAAAGGTGTGTTGGGGTGGGCGGTGTCTGGAAGTATGTTGTGTGCATTCTCCCAAAGCTGAGTGTCCAGGAGGGAGCTGTGAGCATCCTTAACCTGGGCATGTCCATGTGGACTCTCTGACTCAGGTTTGTCCTCCATTCAGATTTCTGTGTGTTTCCTCAAAGTGTAGTCTTTGTGCCTAGTCCATTTGAGGTATCCTCAGTCTGTTGAGTGGACCCTTGGGATAGATGTGTGTTTTCAAGGCCTCAGTTTCCTCATTTGTAAAATGGGAACAACACTTCACAGGATTGCTATGAGGCTACATCAGTTAATGCGGGTCTAGCCCTTGCAGCAGCAAATGGCAAGTAAATGTTGGTTATTGTCCCAACAGAAACCACTAGCCCCTCTATTCCATCCTCTCCCCAACACCTGGAGCCTTGGAAGAGGCTCACATTTTCCCCCTGGAGATGTCACTGTTCTGAGCCTGGGTGTTGTTGAATTGGAGGCCAAGTGAGTGACAGCAGTGGCGGTGGCAGTGGTAGCTTTTCTCACTCAGCCTGCATGCTGAGCTGGAGCCAAAGAAGGTCCCAGGATGGGGAATAGGGAGGAGCAGTTACTCTCCAGAGAACCAGTGGTCCTCCATAAAAAAGTAAATTCTCAGAACCAGTGGGGCACCCCTAGAAAACCCCCAACTGGAGTGCTCACTCAAGGACCCACTGAAATTCTCTTCATTGTCATGGACACTACATCAGAACTGCCTCCCAGAAGAATCCTCGGTCTTCCTACCAGTCCTCCCACTTCTCTTGGCCTAGAGACACAAGCTCCTCCCTAAACTGGTTTCATCCAGCCCAAAGCTGGGATTTGCTAGGGCTTGTCTCTTCTCCCTTCAGCAGGGTTCCTCCTATTAAGCTCCATTAGTTTTGTCTTTATTGTACCTTTCCACTGAACTAGCATTTCATGGGACCCTCACACGTGTGAAGCAGGCTAAGGGAAGAATTATAGAGGCAAATAAGACTTCCTCCAAGATCCTGGACAGCTCTCCACACTTATGGATGACTATACAATGAGGCAGAATAAAAGACATTAACATCAGAGATAGAGGCAAGAATGTTGGGGGTCTTTAAGGAACTAATTCAGGCTATCTGGAAGGCTTCCTGGAGGAAAGAAATAATAGAGATGAGCCTTAAAGTACATTTCAGCAGAGAAAAGAGGGAAGTTTATTTTCATTTCTCCAAGATGATCTTGTAAAATGAGCCCTAAATAGGTGCTACAAGTTTGGTATTCTAATCCCAGTCCTGACCTTGATCAACTGGGAGAGCTCATGTGTTATCATTTCCTTTTCTGAATCTCCACTGCCTCATCTGTAAAATGGGGTGTCAGATTCGATGAATTTGAAAGCAGCCAGTCTCCTGTTTATCACAAACAGGCAGGAAGCAAAATCAGGCTCTCCTCAAAGAAGTGCATAAACTGTAGACCCAGAGAATTATCTCAGAAAAAAAGGCCTGGGGGATTTTTGTGTCCTGTGTGTCCCCATGGCTGCAGCCTAAGCAGGTCAACTCTCATCCAGTGCTTGTCTTGTTCACTGCTCCCTGCCTGGGACACAATACTGTGTCTGGCACAATAAATATTTATTGGATGATGTGAATAAACAAAGTGACAGAGACTATGACCAGATTTTTGGGTAGAACTGCTCTCAGATCATCAGATCTGTGGGAGCTTTTGCTCCTTAATACCCTATGTTTGCTCTCAGGATAAGAGGAAGGGTGCCTGAGAGAAACTGTCCTTTCAGAGGTCCAAGCTGGGGCCTCTGGTTTCTGCTGCAATCAATAGAAAGTAGGTCACAGAACTGCTCTGCAGAGCTCAGACCCTTGAGGAAAAGCCTGAATTCTGTGCCAGCTTATATTTGAGTGTCTACTGTGTATTAGTTGTTGTCACGTAGCTTTAATTCATTTAACTGTGGTCTCAAAGGACTATACAGGAGAATATAGGGGATTGGGAGTTGTAACCCCCAGCTGCTGGCTTCAGCCAGCTCACTGCACCTCTCTGAGTGTTCCTTTTCAATCTCTGTAAAATGGAAACCATAAAGCCACTTCCCCAGGTTATGTTAATGAAATGAGCACGTGGAAGAGGAGCACTTTATAAATGCTAGTGTGCTGGCTGGAAAATTGCTGTTTGGCTATTGCCCATGGAAACATAGGCTATCACCCATGGGAACATAACATTCTAACAATAACCTTTTGCTTCTGTATACCCTGCTTGCACAACCGACCTGTGGGTTGACAGTTAGTAAAAAGAAGAAAAATTGACTTGTGTGTTTAAACAGAATGAAGAATAGGGTTTAGGGCTTAAAAACCCTGTACCTCTACATTTCGGGGCTGCTTAATTTTGGGGTTTGCGTATCCCTGCAGACCCAGCTGGCTGAATAAAGAGTGTGTTTCCTATAACTCACTGATTTCTGGTGGTCCGTGTGTCTATCGAGGGCTGGCGGCTACAACACTGGTTATTATTGTTCCACTGGGCACACAAATCCGCTCGCCTCCTCCCAGTGTGAGCACATAGACATGTTCACACTCCCACGTACATGCAAATGCACAAGGACGCGTGCAGGCTCCAGCCAGAGGGGCTCGCCAAGCCTCAGACCCGGGGCTACTGCTGAGGCTCACGGAGAAGCCGTCGGGTCCTCGGGTTCGCTCCTTTTCTCTCAGCTCTTTCTGAATGAACTCCGGCCGCGAGTTTATTTTTTTATGAATGGGAGCTCAAGCAGTGAATGAAGCCGGGAGCCAACCCCTGCGTTCTGATTGGCCTGCGTGGCTGGGAAACTCCGCCCCCTGGCTTGGCCAAGCGAGTCTCCGGATTGGCAGGCGTGCCCGGCTGGGGTTTCATTCACAAAAGTCAATGAAACAAAGGGAACAGGGTGGGGGGGTGGGGGGAGAAAGAGAGCCGAAGCCGAGGGAAAGGAAATGCACCAATCAGCGTCTCCCCCGGGCTCACAACTGTCGGCGGCGCCAGGAAAACAAGCTGGTGCGCTGGGGACCCGGGGCCGGGGCAGCCTCGCTCCGGCCTAGCCCCGTGGCCCTTGCTGCAGCCCCGGGGCATGCTCGGGACACCTCGCGGCTCCAGCACTGAAGCCCCGGCCTCAGGTGAGGCTGCGGGAGGGGGAAGGAGGGAGAATGTCGGTGATTCCCCGCCTCGCCTCCAATACGCCCCACACTTTCTCACTGCCGCTAACGCAGATTCCAGGGCGGTGGGTGGGAGGCGCTGGGATTCAGGGTTGGAGGGGGCGCTGGAGTTGTGGGCGTGCGAATGGTGCGCGCCTCGCCCGATCCTCGCGCGCGCGCGCGCGCGCGCGCGCACACACACACACACACACACACACACACACACACATACATACACGTCTTATGTAACCGAGCCTGGGCAGAGCAGGGCTGCAGAAAGCACCCGAAACGGCGAGCCAGGCTCCCAGGAGCAGGTGGGACCTCCTTTGGCGGGAGGGGAGTGGTGGCGGCGCTCAACTCGACTGGCGGAAACCCACCCCCCACCATCGCCTGAGTGAGTCGGAGAAGTTTTGCCATTGGACTCAAAGCCTGGGGACGGTCTCCTCACCGTTGCCCTTACCCACCCCCAACCCCGCTGCCTTCCTAGGACGGTGTGCAAACACAGACCCCCGCCCTCCTAGGTCTCTGCCCCCGCGCAAGGCCCGGGCGGTGCGGCCAGAGGGAGCGGCCGGATGGAGCGGAGGATGAAAGGCGGATACTTGGACCAGCAAGTGCCCTACACCTTCTGCAGCGTGAGCGCCTCGCTGGCCTCAACGCCCGCCCCCGCCTGCACCCCGCCCCTACCCGCCACACAGCCCCTTCCCCGAGGCTCTAGTGGGGTTCAGGGTTTGCCAGCCTGAGTCACCCTGGGACCCCAGTCCCATCCCCCAGACCAGCCGGCTTCGGGGTAACTACGGGCATTCTTCCCATTCCCCCACAGAAATCGCCCGGAAATGGGAGCTTGCGCGAAGCGCTGATTGTCCCGCAGGGGAAGCTCATGGACCCCGGCTCCCTGCCTATCCCCGACTCCGAAGGTAAAGAGCCAGAGAGACAAACCGCGACCCTCCCAACCACACACGCCCCGAACGCCGATCTTGGAACCCCCGCCCTTTTCTCAAAAAGACTCTCCTTCTTGGGGACTCCGATCATTTTCAGCCCCTCCCCCCGCAAGGTGGGTCACTGGGCTCGTTGGGGCTCCCTCTCACCACCACCTCCACCTCAGCCTCCAATTCCATTATTCACCCCTCAGATCTCTTCCAGGATCTAAGTCATTTCCAGGAGACGTGGCTCGCTGAAGGTGAGTAGTTTCCCGACCTTTTCCATTACTGGGGTAGGGTGTGTTTTCTACCCCCGTATTTCAACCTAGCCCACTTCCTCTCTCTCTGGCTTCAAGAAGCTCTCCAAGGCTTTCTCCCCAAGTCCCCTGCCTCTCTGCTCTCCCCAGAGCCTAGTGTGGACACTTATATTGATATTTATTTTCCCTTCCCTGAGCCAGGCTTGTGTAACTAGGCCTGTGGATGAATCAGACCATTGTGTGGGGTATTTGCTTATTTGAATGGAACTTGGCCCCAAGCCTACTTTCCTGGTTGAAATTTTCATTTGCAAAGTTTGTTTGGCAGCAGCCACCTGGCTGAGGTGTGTGTTGGGGTGTTGGGGAGGGAGAGTGAGGAACTAGAGGATGAGAAGAAGCAATTAATTTGTTACCTGTCTTCAGGAGTTGCCAAAACATTGATTTTCATCCCCTTGGTTTCTCTTCTTCCCAACTCCCAGTGACAAACAATTTACTGTCTGAACCAAAAGAACAACAGAAGTTTAAATAATTCTTTTTTGCTGCCTTTTGGCAAAAAGGGTTTAGGGCTTCTCCTCCCCACCCTAAAATATCCTTGATTGTGATTCTGATGGCAATTGATCCTCACTCCTCCTTTCCTCCTGAATTCCTCTACCTCAGGCAAATCCCCCCTCTTGTTTTCCGGGGTAAACTCTAGCTGCTAGCTGCTGGGTCAGTAGCGGGGCCTTGGCTCTGTGGGGAAGTGTGTTCTGTGGTTCTCCTGGTTGGACTCACTGGTGTGTTTTGGTGGAGCCTGAGGGTGTCGCTGGTGGGGCTGCAGGTAGGAGGCAAATGGTGTTCAGACAGTCTCTGGGAGGGAAGGGTTAACACCCCCATCTTAGGGTCCCCTTATTTTAACACTCTGAAAACCAAGAAACCACAACACTAGGAACACCTTCTCTTCTTCAGGATCTTCCTAGCCCACCATCTGGGTATCCCTGGTGATTTTTTTAAACTCTAACCCAGCTCTTCTGGAACCCTCTATAAATGCTTGGGGTGGAAGGGAGAGACCCCTAGAGTGAGACAAGATCTGTCTTGACCACTGTGGTATCCCCAAAATATATATGTTAACAGAACGCTATTTGCATAGAGCAAGTGCTTAGAGACATTTTGTAGAATTCATGGCAGACCGGCTGCATGAGTGTTAGAGGGATCTGGAGTTTCTAGGGGTATTGTGATTCTGCAGGTCCTGGGTGCCCAGCTCCCAGTTACAAGCAGAGTTAATGCCCATTCTGCCCATCCTCCCGAGGTTCCGGAGCTGGGCTAAAGCTGAAGAACGCAGAGGTGTCAGTTTCCACGGTCTCTCAAAGACTTGCTTTCCCAATGCCTGATTTCTGTCTGGTTCCCCAGGGTCCTGGTCTGTCAGCTGAGGGTCCCTGCACTCCCCACAGGGGCAGCTTCCAGGGTTGTGATCTAGGGGTAGGCTCAGAGGTTGGCATTTTGGCAGCAGCTGGTCCATTCGTGCCCGGGTTTGGAACGGAAAGGGGAGGAAAATGTTCTCATCTCTTCTCAACCTTGGAAGCCCCACCCCTTGGCGGTGGGGGTCTAGAGACTGTATGGGTGTCTATCGGCATGTGTCAGTGTGACAGCAAGCGAGTGTGTGTTTCATGCTGCTGCCCCAGGAGTCTCTGTATATTTAAATCCAGTGGGTGGGGAGGTGGGGGTGGGGATCGAAAGACGGAGGGGGGGGGCGCCGGGATCTCCTTGGTTCCCTCTCCTTCCTTCTGAGGGAGCAGCTCAGGTTCCCAGCTGGCGATGGATGGCCAGGCCTGAGGGGGGGATGCTGAGGCCGCTCGCTCCTTCTCACTCTCTCTGCGGAGACAGATGCAGCTGCCGGGGCCCTGTCCCCCTGCACCATCCCAGCACCACCCCAGCCTCCTCTCCTGCCTCTTCCCACAAGGTCAGTGACCCCTGCAGCCCAGGGGGAGCTTTGGGGTGGCAGGGAGGGGCTAGCTCCTTTGGAAACTTGCCGGTGGTGGGTTGCACGTCAGTCAGAATGGGCGCCAGAGACCAACCGCCCTCCCTCAGCTTAATTTCTTCCTAAAGCCTCAATTTGGAAAGAAGCAGCAGGTCCTTGTAGTATGGGTGGGACTGTGAAGAATTCAGGGGATGCCCAAGTTGGATCCGGCTGATGCAGTTGTGGGTTCAGAGCCCGGTGTCCAGGCAGCATTGGGGGTGAGTGTGAGTGGGGCTCTGTAGAGGCAGCTGAGACATCTTAGGAGTTGGTTGTTTTCTAGGCAGAGTGGGGTGGTGGGGTAAAGTGAGGCTAAGAGGGCATGTCTGGTTTTGGGGTGCCTGGGTTGCTGGAGAAAGGATCGGGCTGCTGTAGAGAAACCTAGGCTCGGGCAGGCTAAACCCAAGCTGCGCCTGGTTGTGGTGGAAGACATGCTGCTTCTGGTCCAGGTTTCCTTTCCCAGCTTGCTGGGGACCCTCAGGGACAATGACTAGTCTATTTGGTAATAAGGGACATCGACTCTGGACCATGCCTGTCCTTTGTGTGAAGCTGGAGTCTTGGAGTCTCAGAAGCTCTGCAGATAGGTTGCTGGGGTCTTTGAGCCCCTGGCATTGTGTGTAAAAGTTGGGGTGCACCACATACAAAGGAATATGAATTTTGTAGGAAGAGAATGATCCATTCTCTTGATTCTCATGATTGAGAACCATTCTCTTGATTCTCATGATTGAGAATCATTCTCATGATTCTCAAGAGGGTGGGTCTAATGCTCCCCTTTCCATAAGAATCATTGCTCCTCTGAGGTTTCCAGTCCCCTTGCCTTTTGGTTCCCCCCATCATCTTTGTAAGTCCAAAAGGAGACCCCATGTGTGAAGCGTGTGCATGGAGGATGTGTTTCACTTGTGTGCTGCTGTGAAGTGAAAGGAATTAGGGCGTGTGTGAACCCGTGTGTGTATGCCTGCTGGTGCCTCAGCATGTGGGGAGAGATGGGGTTAATCCCCTCCCCCAGTTCTTCTTAGCTACAATGCCTTCTTCTACATCTTTCTGTCTCCTCCCCTTCCAGGAGGGTCTTAGGGACAAATGTCCCCTCCAGTACAAAGGCTGCCAGAGTGGGGGCAGGGTAGGGGTGAGAGCAGAGGCCAGTGGTGACACAGTGGAACAGAAGCTTGGCCTCCCTACCTCTCCACTGGGACTCCTTAGGAGGCCCTTTCACTCTGCGATTGGACCCTAGGTAGGGGGGCAGGTGATGGGGCCTTTATGGTGTAGGTGGGTGGCTAATCTGGTGTAGGCTTAGCTGCTTGGCTGGTTTAATCTCCCAGTTCTCCTGGAGCCCGGTTTGGGAGGGCCCCCAGCCCCTCCTCCTGTTGGAGGAACAGTTCCCTAAAATTCTCTCTTTGGGCATTATGGTGGCTTGGCAGTTTTCCCATCCCTCCTTAATCACCCGCCATGTCCCCAGGCAGATAAACTCGACCTTAGTGCCCAGATGGAGTTGGGGGAAGAACCTGGTGCACTGGCTTTGCAGCCAAAACTCAGCCAAGTCAACAAATAGAGTGAGTGGTGCACACTCAAAACCAAACATGGTCATTGGAAACTCTCCTGCTCTCCAGGAACATGGGACGCAGCATGCTCTTCCTACTTCTTTGTTAACATTCTCTGAGCAACTGAGGCCTGTCCTGCCCCTTTGGGAGAAACCAGTGTTGTGGGGATGGGCCAAGCAGGGGACCAGTGTTCACGCCAATAACTCATTTTTGCCTCAGCCTGATTTCTTCTGGCACCACCTCTTCCGGGTGTGGTCTGTGTGCTACGGGTGGCCTCTTCTGAGACTGCTGGGAGGGGGGGAGATGGGGGGGGCGGGTTCTGCTCAAACCTGCAGGCCTGAGGTGGGAGGAAAGGCAAGATGACCCCTAGGGCTCTCTAGCTCATGTGAACTGGCCTGTGACGCCAGCAGGAGATGCCCCCAGCCCATTATCTCAGTGGAAAGTGGCAGTTAATGAAGCCTCAGAGGGGGCCACAGTGCGTCAGCCTCTCACATGGTCTGCACTCCCGCCCTCGGGACCCTCCTTGCCTACCTAGCAGGGAGAGAAATGTTTGCCCTGCTCCCATCACCCCCATCCCACCACCTGGTCCAGAGGACACAGCAGGGGTGAGCTCTGGCCTTTGGCCCTTGGGCAGTGAGCGGGTTTTTCCATCCCTCCTTTTATCTAGTGTTTCCCAAACCTACCTGTTCTTAAGGGTCAGCAGAGGCCCTTGCTAACAATACAGATGCCTGGGCCCCACCCAGGCCTATGGAATGAGATTGGGTGGGGGGGGTCTGGGAATTCTTGTTTCTAACAAAGCCCCCAGTTTCTTGGCTCAGGCCAGGTTGGGAATGATTGCCTTTGTGCCCTAGCTATGCTTCCCATGTGTTTTCATTTGTGTTTCCCAAGGAATTTCATGTCCTACTGTCTTATTTGATCACTTTCTAATTGTTTTATGCTAATGTTTCATACATAAGTTCTTTAGCTGCTGGTGGCTTCTGATTCTTAAACCCCCTCTGCCCAATCCCTCTGTTAAGAAGTCAATCAACTATCTATAAACATGTATTTTAGAACACTTGGTACCTCTAATATTTAAAGCAGATTGAGGAAGATTCTTCCTACCTCAGCCCGAAGTATGCCCTTGTGAGATGGGCTTTCCCCAGAGGATCTGCCTCTGTTACCTGGTGGTGGAGCGGGAGAGCCCTCGGGGTGAAGGAAGGGCTGGCTGGTTAGCATCCTTCAGTTTCTTGCTCCCAGGCCCACTATGCTGGCTCCCACCAGCCTGAGGACAGGGGTCTTTGTACGTTTATTTAAGGAGTCAACAAATAATATACTGAGTGTTTATTCTGAGCCAGATCCTGAGGCATGTAAACATAGATTAATAAATTCAGGTAGCCATAAGTCCTGGAGAAAAAAATAAAACAGGGGATGTGAGAGAAGGTTGGAAGGGACCACTTTGGTGTGGGTGGTCAGAGACGGCCTCTGAGGAGGTGATAAAGTGAGCTAAGACCTCAACAGCCAGAAGATAAACAGGCAGGCAAAGATCTGGAGAGAGGGATCAAGCTGATGAGCTTGAGTACTCAAAAGGAGACCAGAGCTCTAGAGAGTAAAGGGCAAGGAGAGGCAGGTCAGAGAGGTAAACCGGGCATGGGAGGCCAAGGGGAAGAGTTTGGGGTTTGTGCTTTAAGCCGGAGAGAGAAGTGATTGGACTTCTGTTGTGAAAAGATCACTCTGACAGCTATGTGGAGAACAACTGACTATAGGAGGTGAGAATGGAAGTAGGAAGTTCTGATCCAAGGCTGTGCCTGAAATCCAAGGAGAAAACTATGGAGCCTTTGCCCAGGAGTGAAGCAGTGGAGAGTGGGATGTGTACTTGTACAGGCTAGGACATATGAGTGTGTTCTCCAGCCGTCTCCTTGGGTCTCTCACCTCTACCAGCCATTCCCAGGTCTGGTCATTTTATCCATCAGCTTCCCCATTGCCCACTCTGAGAACAGTCTCCAGGGAACAAGAGACTACTCTCCTTGGTGTATACCCTTCCTCTTCCTGCTGTGACCTTTTCATTCTTAGGAGCAAAAGTAGACAAAGTCTCTGGGATCAGGGGAGGTACCCTCAGCTATATACACCCACCTGAAGGAGTTGGTGAGGCCAGGATAACTAGAAATCAAAGCCTAGATATCCAGCTTGGAGGCGACAGATGAGCTGCTGGTCTATTTTAGTTTTGCTGCCTAATCCCCAAACTCAGCTCCACCCACACTGGTACCCTGGAGTAGCTGGTCCTCAGACCTCTATTCTTAAGAAGTCCCCCTCTTTCCTATCTGCACATCAAAAGGATGAGGCATCTGACCTGCCAGTGTCCCCAGCCTCCTCCTCTCCTGCTGCCATCCTCTTTTCACCTCTATTGAACCACCCTCTTTCCTCCATTCCATCTCCGTTCCCAGGCTCTAGATTCCACCTGGGAGGTTGTATAAAATGCAGATTCCTGGGCTCAGCCAGATTCAGCATCTCCCCTTGTGATTCTAAATCCACAGGATCTCACTCCTCCTAAGGCCTGCCCATCCCAGATGTGACTCTGCTGTGAGCTTTGAGAGAGCTTTGTAAACACGAAAGGGCAGGGCTGTGTTCACTTCAGAAAAATGGAGGGAATAAAGACAAAGCATCTAGGAAAAGACTCTGGAATCTGCTCAGACAGGTTCTGGGAACTTGCAGCCTTCCCCCCAGGATCTTAATGGAGCCCAGAGACAGAGGGCACTAGGACCTGGGGTGGAGTTGTCTTCAGTCCTAGGAAGGCTGTTTTCTCTTTCTGGAGGGTGCTAGTCTGCAGGGCTGCAATAATGGTTTCTCTCCCAGGGGTTGCCATCCAGGGCCCCTACCCCAGACTCACCTCTGACCTCTCTCTACAGCTCAGGTACCAGATAGTGATGAGCAGTTTGTTCCTGATTTCCATTCAGAAAACTGTGAGTAGAGGGTCCTGGGTAGAGGGAATGGGGAGTGAGGGAGGGCAGGAAATGAGTCACAGAGATAGAGAATCACAAAAGATTAACTTGTTCTTTCCTAAAGAAAAGGGTAAAGGGCAGGGTTCCCACTTGGGTTTGAACTCAAAGACCAAAACAGTAACTGGGAGATGCAAACCTTGGTTCAAATCAGGGCTTGCTCCACCCTACCTGTGTGACTTTGAAACAGACACTCCATCTCTCTGATCTTCCATTTCCTTATTTCTGAAATGAGGGGCTTGATCAGTTCAGCAGGGTCCAGTTCTACCATTCTAGGTTACTTTTATGCAACTTGGGGGCTATTTTGCCCCCAAGACTTGTGACAATATCTGTAGACATTTTTGGTTGCTACAACTATAGGTGGATGCTATTGACATCTAGTTGGTAGTGGCCAGGATGCTGCTAAACACCCTAGTGCTCAGGACAGCCCCCCAAAACAAAAAAATCGGGCCCAAATGTCAATAGCCGAGGTTGAGAAATCCTGCTTTAATGTCAAATGCTTTGCTCTCAGCTGTCTTCACCAGTTAAATGAAAGAGGGCACAGATAATTGAAAACAGCAGATAACAGAACAGTGGATTGCAGGCCTTTGACTCTGCTACAGTAAGACAGAATCTCACACCAACTTGGAACCAACTCTCTGCTGCTCAGCCTGGTGGCTGGAGTTTTCGGACCCAGCAGGGGCCACAGGAAAGGCCGAGGTTCTTCACAGATAATTAGGAGCATGTGTATAATGTCAGTCAGCTGACGTGCAAGCAGGCTAATATCCAACCTTAACCAGAAAAAAAAGATTTTTTTACAGCCTCAAATAAGAAAACATTTCTCTCCCCTGGAATTTTCCAGCACACTCAGGAAAACCACACTCAAAAGGTGTTTTGAGGGGTTTAGGGTTGCATTAAATGTTGAACTTTAGACCGTTTCTTTGGTTAATATTGGACATTAGCCTGACGGATAAAACTAGACACAACGTAAAGAGCCAAACTGTTCTGGAAAGTGTCTGACTACAGATCTCTGAGCGGGGATGAGGCCGTATTGGTCACCCCGCTGATCCTCAGAGAGCAGAAGGGGTCAGAAGCTCTTACTGCCTCTCCTGCTCTGCCTCTCCTCACCCCACCAGTAGCTTTCCACAGCCCCACCACCAGGATCAAGAAGGAACCCCAGAGTCCCCGCACAGACCCGGCCCTGTCCTGCAGCAGGAAGCCGCCACTCCCCTACCACCATGGCGAGCAGTGCCTTTATTCCAGGTGAGCCCCCACCCAGCCCTGGCGAAGGGTAGGCTGCAAGAGGGAGGGAGGCAGCGAGGTAGCACTTGTGATGCAAGTTAGACAACAGAAAGGATTTCTGAGCTCCTATAAGGGATACAGTACAGCTCAGGATTTCCTGAGTAATCGGGATGGAAAATGCAGCCAGGGGTTCAATGGATGTGTATTAAGGCCGGGGCAGAGTCTGTTTCCACCAAAGAAGCCACTGTCCTACCCGATTCAGTGACTCGAGGCTGGGTAGAGGTATTCTCGAGGTTACACCCAGTTTCAGCATTTATGAAAGGAGAAAGAGTTCATTTGGAGCCGAGTTTGGCTCATGCCATACCTTTCCCAGCATCCTCTCTTCTTCCTTCTCCATAATCCCTGTGCCCTCACTTCCCTGGGGATGGATGAAGGGTTCAAAGATGCTCGCCCTGCTTCTCTGCCCCCTCACCCGTCTCCCCCTCAACTCCAGTGCCTATGACCCCCCTAGACAAATCACCATCAAGTCCCCCACCCCTGGTGCCCCCGGACAGTCGCCCCTGCAGCCCTTTCCCCGGGCAGAACAGCGGAGTTTCCTGGGGAGTTTCCTGAGATCCGCCGGCACCTCTCAGCCCCGCCCTGGCCATGCGTACCTCGGGGAGCACAGGTAAGGAGACCCCAGAACCTGTAGGCCCAGGTCTCAGCAGTTTTTCCTCAATCCTGGAGTATTCTCCATCTGTCTTATGAGGCTTGGGGTGCGGGGAGGGAGAGATATTGACATAGCTCACACTGAATCCCACTCTGCAAACTCTGGGAGTGGTAGGCCCTAGGGGCGCTTAATCTAATATTCTCTCCTCTTCCTTCTCCATCCAACCACATCCAGCTCCATCTTCCAGCAGCCCTTGGATGTTTGCCACTCCTTCACATCCTCTCAGGGAGGGGGCCGGGAACCGCCCCCAGCCCCCTACCAACACCAGCTGTCGGAGCCCTGCCCACCCTACCCCCAGCAGAGCTTCAAGCAGGAATATCTTGACCCCCTGTATGAACAGCTGGCCATGGGCCAGGGTGGGGTCAATGGGCACAGGTATCCAGGGGCGGGGGTGGTGATCAAACAGGAACAGACTGACTTCGCCTATGACTCAGGTAAGAGATGCTCCTGGGGTGGGAGTGGGGACTTTGGGTGGGCTTACTGGTGGAGTGGCACGTGATCAACCCCAGAATGTCCTCCCACAAGTTTTGACCTTCCTATCCGTTTACCAATTCATACGTCTAACCCGTTCACTTTTTTCATACATTCAAAAGAATTGTCCTTTTTCAATCCAAAAACTTACATTCAGATAAAAGGTAAATGGGATGTAGGTCCTTGCTCTTAGGTAGTAGTATGTCACTTAATAGGGAAGTTAAGGCATTTCTATCTATTTAGCAGGTGTTGGGATTTTAATTATCTACTAAGAGCAAAATACTGTGCCAGGAGCCTGAGTATGTGGAGTTGGAGGATAGAAAGATGAATAGGATGTGTCCTTGTTCCCTGTCCCCAAAGAAGCTTAAAAATACAAAGCAATTTGAATGAAGAGAAACACGAACTTGAAACTAGCTAGGCTCATAGTTCCCAATTGGAACTTCAGAGTTAATATGTGGTTTCCACAACCTGTTCGAGCTTCCAGGTCAATGGATGATCCACCATCCTGGCTAGAGCTGGGTACCAGAAGTAGGGACTGCTGTAAATTCTCTTTCTACCTGGTGTTGACTGGAATAAGATGCACTCAGACATATTCATAAATAGCTGTAGTTCAAAGCCACAAGTGCAGACAGGGAACCCCAGAAAACCTTGCCTTGTTCCCCTGCTACCATTCCCAAAAATGAGAAAAATAAATTCAGCAATTAGAGTAGGCTCAGAGCGGGCCATAGCTTTTGAATTTCCCTTTCCCTGATGCCCAGTCTTTTGGGGCCAGGGGGATGAACCACAAACCCCCAGGCTGCCCGAGTGAGAACCAGAAAGGTGTGCCTCTCCACAAACCCAGGGCAGAAGTTTGAGCCATGCCTAGCAGTAAGAAGCAGGAAAGAAGAGGAAGACGCTCTTGCCGCTGACCTTCAAAGGCTGTAGACCGGAGGGGATCATGTTACATGCCCTTGAACTCCTGCCCCTCCCCCTTCAGCTTCCTCTGAATGGAGTCAGGAATTCCATTCACAAAATGGAGGCATGAATGAGCCCACCCTCCCGCCTCCTCCCTGAGGTGTCGGGTTTCACCATCTCATTCATAGGTGGGAGTGGAGGGGGTAGCGGGGGAAGGGACTGGATCTTGAACCGGTGGCTTTACACAACCGCCTCCAGGTGGAGTGGGGCGGTTTCATTCCTATGGAATGGAATGGAGTGGCATGTGCTCTGCTCTCTGACTTAAAAAACAGCGCAGTGCCCACTGCCTCTTCCCCAGATATAGATACATGCTGTCTCTCCCCCAACCCTCCTACCCTCCCTCCCTCACGTGGAACTGGGCAAGGAACCTGACCTGCCAACCGGAGGTTAGCCCATTCCAAGGGAGTCAGACGTGGACACTGTACTCTTTCCCCGGAGGTTCATCTCTACCCGTCCCTCCTCCCACTAAACTCACAGGAAACAGCTGCTCCCTGGAATCCTGGGCCTGGTGAAACAGCTTTGCCCAGACCCAGCTGCTGCCATCCCTGCCCTCTGGCCCAACCCTTCAGCTGAAGGGTTCCAGCCTCATACCTCTGGGCGAACTTCCTTTGGGACTGGTTGTAGGCAGGCAGCTGGGAACTGAACCAGAATGCAGGCTGGCAGGAAGTTCTTAAATGTGTATGGGAGGCCTGCCGCCCCCGCCCTCACTCCAGTCACCTATAACATCACCCTTCTTTTTCCAACCCCAGATGTCCCTGGCTGTGCGTCAATGTACCTTCACACAGAGGGTTTCCCAGGGCCCTCTCCACGTGATGGGACCATTGGTAAGGCAGCCTCCTCCCTGTCAAACCCTCCAAGGTGGAAGAGGGAGCCCTGCTGTGGGGGAGGGTCTCCTGGCCAGGAGTCCCTCTGTACTCTCTGGGTCTCATCAATGAACCTCCAGAGATGAGTGACCCCCCAACTTCCTCCTCAAGGCTATGGCTATGAGAAACCTGTGCAGCCATTCCCAGATGATGTCTGCGTCGTCCCTGAGAAATTTGAAGGTCAGAGAAGTTACTTTTCATAATAGGGTCAGGGTCTGATCCATGCCCTCTGTGTCCTCCCAGGAATCACATGACATTTCATGAGAAAGGGCCTGGAGAGACCCCTAAGAGAGGCACAAACCCTACTCCTGTTTCCTGTGTTCTCCAGGAGACATCAAACAGGAAGGGGTTGGAGCATTCCGAGAGGGACCTCCCTACCAGCGCCGGGGTGCCTTGCAGCTGTGGCAGTTTCTGGTGGCCCTGCTGGATGACCCAACAAATGCCCACTTCATTGCCTGGACTGGCCGGGGAATGGAGTTCAAACTAATTGAGCCTGAGGAGGTAGGCCTCTCAGATGTCCCCACCTCTCCTCCCAGTAGCTTTGGGGGCTGGAGAAGATGGGAACCGGTGGGATGTTCCCTCACTATCACTGCTGCGTTACCTAACCTGCATTCTTGTCAAACCTGGGTCTGTGGTCTGGTGCTTAGTTGCAGGACCAGCTTAGCATTTTACACTAAGACTTTCCAGTGCTGTTTCTAACTTGCCCTCCACCCCATTTTCCTCTGCTGAGCTAGCATTGCCATCCTCAAACCATCACCTTTCCCCCCAGGTCGCCAGGCTCTGGGGCATCCAGAAGAACCGGCCAGCCATGAATTATGACAAACTGAGCCGCTCACTCCGATACTATTATGAGAAAGGCATCATGCAGAAGGTCTGGGTTTAAAGGTCCAGGGACAAGAGGGTAGGGGAGAGTGGCTGTGGGAAGGTAATGGGACAGAGGTCGGGAGAGCCTTTGCAGGTAGTCTATAGGAGCAGATAACAAACCAGTCAGAAAGGACAAAAAATTGTGGATAATCACAACATTCCCCTCTCAAAAAAGTGCTAAACAGTAACTAACAATTCCAAAGCATGGAGAGATTGAGATTAGAGGTGAAAGAGAACTGTGAAGTGTTGGCTGCTTAGAGGAACCAGCATGGGAGAGAGATGTACCCCACACATCTACCTGGACCCAGAGAAGGGCTGTGTTCCCCACCTCTACTCTGACCTGGAGGGAGAACTAGGCCGACCCAGCCCTTCTCTCCCCACAGGTGGCTGGCGAGCGTTACGTGTACAAGTTTGTGTGCGAACCTGAGGCCCTCTTCTCTCTGGCCTTCCCGGACAATCAGCGTCCAACTCTCAAGGCTGAGTTTGACCGGCCAGTCAGTGAGGAGGACACAGTCCCTTTGTCCCACTTGGACGAGAGCCCTGCCTACCTCCCAGAGCTGACTGGCCCTGCCCAGCCCTTTGGCCCCAAGGGTGGCTATTCCTACTAGCCTGCCCCTAGCAACTGCTCCTTCGCCGCCAAGGTGATGCCCTGTGTACGTATAGATGAATTTGGTGTTGGGGAAACCCTCACTCTGAAACCCACAGATGTCTTTGGAATATCCCCACTGGCCCATCGGTTGCCTTGGTCCAGACTCTCAGCTGCTCACCAGAGCTGGTGGGAAGGAAACGTGGAGATACTGCAAGTAAAACTCATGGGGGCTTCACTTCCGGCCTCTTCCCAGGTCCTCAGAGGCCTGTGCCCTACTCCCTCTCCCCCATCACAGAGAACAAGTTTGTTCTGTTCTGGAGGACAGAGGAACATCCCCACTTTATCCTGGTGGAGAGGGATGCATTGAGCTCCGTAGGTCTCCCACTGTGGGGAGACAGAAGTGTAGATCCTGTACTCCACCCCCAAGTTGTGACCCTGAGGGTCCTGCTTGTCAGTTCTTGGTGCTGTGTGTTCCCAGGGCAGGGGGAGGCTGGAGGAAGAAACCTGGGGTGGGGGAGGGGTTGCAAGTAGAGGAGGGAGGGCTGGGCTCCTGCTCCCAGGGCCCCCTGCTCTGCCTTTTCCTAGGCCCAGGCCTGGGATACCACCTCCACCTCCACCTCCACCTCATCTGCTGGACCCTAATAAAGGCCCCTGCTTATACTGTTAGTTCTTCTGTGTCCTCTTTGCTACCATGGGAGAAGGACTTGAGATTGGAAAGAGTTCAGCCTTGGGGCAGATGACCAGATTTTGGGGCCTGACCCTGACAATTTCCCATATGGGTTTGGAAAAGATGGTTCACCTCTGACTTTTTGCTCTGAAAAATGGGCCCAGTGATACCTGCTCTTTCTTCCTTCCAGGTTTATTGTCTAAGGAAAATAATGGACACAGGGTACTTGGTAATCTGGCCCCATAACCCCTTGGCCACCTGCAGCATAGTTCCTGCAGCTATCTCCCTGTGTGGGGTGGGGGTGGAGCAGGTAAGGCTACTGAGCTTTGAGGCCTCCTGGGGAGAGGGTTTGTGTGATCACAGTTGCTGCCATGAGTGAGCCACACTACCCACATGTACCCAATTGTGTGTTCTCCCTGCCACGGCTCAAGGTTGCCATTTCTGCTGAAGTTAGAAACAAGAGTTTGTATGGAAAGATCTGGAAAACAGGAAAAGAAAGGCACCCAGGCAAGAGGGTACAGGGATAGGCTGGAACAAGCCCTGGGTCTTGACCAGTTTAGGAAAAGGATATTAGATCTTTGGGGGAAAAGGGAGTAGGGAACAGTATAGATTCTCCTTGCCTAAATCTGGGGGAGACTAGAACCCTGGAGCCAAGTTTTCTGGGGTGGATGGGAAAGGCAAGGCTGAAAGTGGTGACACCTAGAGTGGGTGTGGCTGAGCGGTTCTGACAGGGGGAGCTGTGGAGGGAAGAGGACTGAAAGGCAGCCACTGTGCAAACAGCTTCCCAGGAGCCAGGCACTCTCCAGTTCAGTCAGAACCACAGCCATGCCAAGGCTGGGCTGCCTGACCCTCCTTAACGCCTGCCCCACTCCCACCTGCAGCCCCTGCCCAGTACTAATGCTAAGACCCCAAGACCCTCTCAGGAAGGGATGCCCTGCCAACCACTACCCACAAATAAAAAGCAACATTTTTCCCTAGAAACAGAACATCAATGTACTGACTTAAGATTTAGAGCAAGGAAAAGAACATTTTAAAATACAAGGTTTTAAAAATATATATGATTTAATCCCACATAAAAGACAGGCTAACACAGTGAGAAGAAGGTATAAAAGTTGAGTGCAAACAGGTCCTGAGTACGCACACGAGACAGGGATTTAGATGAGAAGCAGCATCATGGAAAAGGTCTCCACAGGCTGAGACACGGGACCTCTGCCCTCTGAAATGTTCATTAACAAGCAGCCACTCACGGTTCTTCGTTCAAAGACTTAAACTTGGAAAGGCACTGCTCAGAGGAAACAGCAAATACCAGAGGAAACTCTGGACTGAAGGAGAGCAAGCCAAAACCAAATCATTCTCCAGACTGGATGAAGGTGAACACAGGACCAAGGAGCCTGACCTAGCAGCAGAGTTTACGCATGCCCCACAGAGACAGTCGCCCCACATACACAAACAAGCAGACACAGCACATGTGCAGGGGCAGGAAACTCCTGAGCGAGGCTCCCGCAGGGGTGCGGTGAACAGCAGACTTTAATGGCCAAGAAGATTCCAGCTCCCTGCATGAGACCCACATCCTCTCCTGGGCTGTCACTCAATCTTGGGTAATATTGGTTCGGGGAAGAGAAACAAGGGCCCCATTGTGAAGGAGCAGCAGGCGAGTCCTCCTTCTGAATCTGGCTGGAAGACCCCTTCTGAGCAGGCTGGCAAGGCAGCTGGTATGCATTTCCTGATGGGCAGTCCGAAGGTCAGACCCCCAGCCATGTTGTGATAGCAGAGAAGTGACCCCAGCTCCTGGGGGGATGTTCAAGGAACACCTACCAGGCTAACGTGCTTTATACACTAACCGCTTTATACGCTAACCAAGAAAGATGACCCGCCTCCTGTCCCTCACCATGGCCTGTTAAACATCCCCTTCTCAACCTCAGCTTAAATCTCAGAACTCCATCCTCACAGATTATGACAGGCTGTCAGTGCTGGTCACTCAGCTAGGACAGGGGAGCTGCAAAGCCCAGCAGTGATTGCTGAACAGTGAGACCTCAGCTGAAATTAAGACTGGGGAGCTGGGTGCTTAGTTCCTGCTGCCTTTTCAGTTTCCTGTCAGCCCCTTCTCTGTCTCTCCCCTATAAGGCCTTAAAGGTTGGCATGCAAACGATTCCTGCCCTTAATTACAGGCCTGGGCTTCCTGAGGAGCATACTCCAACAAAACTGAATGTGCACACTCAGCTCAAAAGGGGCAGGGCCCTGGGTCAGCAGACTCCCAGGCCTGTATCTCTCTCGCCTGGGTCCCCTGAACTGTGTCTTAAGGGTGGTGTGTCTGCTACCCAGTTCACATCCTTTATTCCTTCATATGCTAGAATGTTGTGTAGTCTCTTCTAGTGTCTGGCATACAATTCTATGGTAGTTCTAATATTTACATCGTTTCAGAACTTACTAGGATGGGGATGTGGGAGGCAGTTCAGGTTAGAACATACAATGTGCCCAATCCTCTAGAAGCTTCTCTGTAAGTTCCAGCTCCAGAACAGCTTTCCAAAAGGTCCACAACCTGGTCTGGCAGGATCTGTCTGATATTCTCCCATTGAAAGTATCCTCAGAAACTGAGAGGAGCACTAGGAGGTGGCCATTCCCCAACAGAATGCTAGGAGACTACTACTCAGGCCAAGAGGCGACCGGAGCACAGATGCTGGGCAGCTGGCTCTGAGTGGTGTTACATTGGTTTTCTGTTTGGTGAGGGAGTGGGGAGGAGGCTTTGACCATAAAAACCCTTTGTTATAGCCCATCAAGGACCTCAGGGGACAAAAAAGCAAAGCAAAATAAAATAAAATCTATGTCCTTACTTGCATGTTTCAAAAGGAAATCGAACACGCTGCACACAGTGAGTGTGGTGGGCAAGAGAGGGAGCCAGGGAGAGCCTTCTGCATTCAATATGTGGCATCTGCAACCACTCAGGCCCCCAGCCCTGAGAGCCTGTGCAATGGATGTGGTTAATCCCAGGGCTATCCACAGCAGACGGGGCTAGGCTGGTGCTGAGAGACAAGCCTGGAGGTCTGGGCTGTGCATCACTCCTCAGGGAAGCCTCCATACACCATGTGCACTGAAGCCACAGGTACCAAATCTCCCTACCCTGAGCCCAAGCCAATATCCCGAGCCCAGGTCAATAGCCTTACCTTTCAGTTAAAAGAAACTTTCACAGAAAACCATTTTTGTTTCCTTAAGAAAATAAATATTTCCAGGAGATTAAGCAGAAGTACAGGGAATGAACAGGAACAGGAAGGGGGAGCCAACACCTTCAGGGAGCGTCATGGCTCCCTCCTCCAGAGTACTAGCCAGGGAGGGCATCAGGCCCCCACCGCGTACGTCTGTCTGATGCTTCCAACTGCCTCTTCTCATCCCAGGGCTGTACGTGTTGCCCCTTTCTTGAAATGCTGCAGTGGGCCCTCAGCTAGCTGTGAGCCCATGCTAGCCCCTGGTGGGGGCTGGAGGCTCTGGTCAAATCAGGCATAAATCCCTGTTTCTATTTTACCACCAGGGAAGAAATGCAAGTCAAGTTTAGGAAATGTCCAATTAAAACAGTCACTGGACAGCTGTATCCTCAGGACCAGCTTTTCACCAGTAAGAGTAAAGTCAAGCCCGGGGCCACTGGTGCAGGAGAGGCAAACAGGCAATTTTTGCCTTTTAGCGCCGCCGGAAGGCCCGGGATATTCTCCAAGCATTGGGCTCCTCATAACGGTTGTACAAGGGCTCAAGACGCTGCTGCTTCTTCTGTTTGCTGAGCTTGGTTGGGTCAGAGACCTTGAAGAAGGCCGGAGCAAATTCCACAAGCCACCGGGGGTCAATGGTGGTGACCTCACGCATATACTCCTTCGTGGTCAGCACCAGCTCGTGGTATACCACCCTGAAGAGGGACAGAGACAGGCTCAAACCTCTGACAGCCTACTCCACAGTCACCCCGGTCCCTGGCAGGCCATGGCTGAACTTGCATGTTACCCTCTTACCTGCCATCTTTATGACAACCAGGCTGAGATGCTGAGGAGCCTGCATCCCTCTAACCACAAGAAAGCTGTAAGGATAACATGCTCTAGACCTGGCTCTAGCTCTAACTAGTCAAGTGACACAGAAACAATCACGTGACTGTTCTGGACCTGTTTCCTCCTCTGTGAAATGGGAGGGTTATTTTTTTTTAGGCTGTCGCCACAGAACTCTAGGGCTCTGAAGAGGAGCCTCAGAGGTTGCCACAAGGGAATAATTAAGGCCAAGCCGGCAAGGCGCTACATCTCTAATCCTTCTACCATGGTGGTTTTTAATCAGTTTTATATTAGGGTGGGTAAGATTAGAATTTTTTAAAAAATGTTACATGAAAATTTTTTTAACCACCTCATTAGATGGTAATTTTTAAGATCCTTCCTAGCTCTCATCCCTATGGTTTTATTTCTCTAAAAAGGGGCTGATATTGTGCCTAATTCAGGCTTCTGCTGCCCTAGAAACATAAGCAATGTTAAAATAGGAAGCATGGGGGTGGAAAGGCATATGGGGGGGGGGGTAAAGATACAAATACAAAGGGCCAATAGATTCATAGGTTCTCTCTACCCAGAACTGCCCCCAGCCCCAGGGCCTGCCCACCTACCATTCCGGCTGTCTGTTGAACAGAGCACTGGAAGGATGGATGTAGACCACCTGCTGGTCAATCAGTGTCCGGTAACCCTCCTGCGGGTCTTTCTTGGCAGCGTTTCGAAAGAATCCACTGCAGATGGCCTTTTGCACTCGGACAGTGGACTTACCACAGGAGACCACATCCAGCTTGTGTCTATCAGGAAAATGAATGAAGAGAGGACAAAGATGTGAGGCAACTCTAATTTCAGAGGTTCTGTCTTCCAGACTGATAGTGCCCAACACCCCTACCTTGGGTCCCCAGAGTAGGCACTGAGACTCTCCTCCCAGCCCTAAGTGAGTACAGAGGCAGCTCTGCACAGTGGACAAGATAGACACAGTAAGAGCCAGAGACTTAATTTAACTTGATTAATAATGTTCCAGATGCTTGTAAACAAAGAGCACTTTTCAACAATAAATCATCTTCCTCTTAGAAACTTTCTAAAGTGATTCTCAGCTGTATCCTTGCCTGGGGAAGAGTATAACAAAGGTGGAAAAGCTGGAGGAAAAAGGTTATGTGAGTCTATAGCTTCACAGATACATACAAAGGTGAACAGACATGACATTCAAGGAGGTTCAACTCAAACATGAGGAAAAGTCACCAGATGTTACCTGTCCATTATGCCTAACATCTGCTTGCGAATGTCCTGGGCCCGGCGCAGAGAACGAGCTTGGATAAAGTTCTCATAGCACCAGGGGTTGGAGAATTTGTTGTTCTTCCAGGAGTTGTACACAGCCAGCAAAGTGAGGTGGTCCCCTTCAGTCTGGTGGAATTTAGCCTTCTTCTGATCAGCGAGGGCTTGTTTATCCTGTCAAGCAGTGAGACAAAGGATCATTTCCCTCCCCACAGCTACTAACTGAATACCCAGCAGTTCCATGAAGCCCTGTGTGGCCCTGTCAAGGGTCTCCATTAAGCACTGCAGTGGCAATGGCCGATTTCACCCAACTTTGGCACACTCCTCTCTGAGTATAGGTCTGAACTCCTTACCTTTGGCCTGTAGAAGACATTCTGCACAGAGAGCATGGACACAATGGTCAGCATTTCCTCACTGCAGCCCAGATGCACAGACATGATCAGCATTTTGCACAGCATTGGCTCCAAGGGGAATTCCGCCATCTAGAGGGAGAAGAAGAAACTGCAATTACTTCCCTGTTGGACTGAGTGGTAACAGACCACAGGTTTCCCCAAGTATGATGATGTGAGATTCCTATCTCCATCAGAAGAACATTGCTGTTTTTTTTATTTCCCAAATAAACCCCAATAAAAGGTATGTGATCAATAACAACTACTGTTGGGGTATGTGGGAATTTTGCAGACATCTTCTGAAATTAAGACTAGATGTAATAATATATCCTGATGTAAAACTGACTGTGGATAAAATTCTTTTTTCTGCAAAGAAAAACAGATTTAAGACAGTGGAAAATCCAAGTTAAAAACAGGCATCTAGACGTCTACTCAAAGCTTATCCAGGGCCTCAGAGCTTCATTTTGCACAAACAAAGAGTATGGAAGACTAGCCATGGAATCATCCCCAAAGCACCAGACGTTTAGACTGTCCCCTACCCTGCGGCCCAGGCGGGTAAGCAGGCCCTCATCATCCAGGGCCCCCAGCGTGTATAGCTGTTCCATGGCTGTGATCAAGGTTTCCATTGGTGGAGCATCCATGAAGTCAAAGGACAGCAGGTCATTAATGCCCATGGCCTAGAACAAAAAGGAAGAAAGTGTGATAGGAGGGTCAGCCTCGCCAGTGTTAAATTAACATGGAGGATGACTACTTGTCACTATCTTTCCTGTTTGTTAAATTGCAATTATGAAGCCACCATGAAGACTAGCAAGAATCTCCACAGCTGGGCCACACAAAATTCAGACTAGTAGAGAGCATATACTTTCTCAGGAAACTTTAAAAAACATTGCCTTAGAATGATAGCACATACAACTCACTGATAAAAAGATGACAATTAAAAAATGGGCAAAGGACTTGAATAGATATTTCTCCAAAGAAGATTTAAAAATGACCAAGAAGCACATGGAAAGATGTTCAACTAGTAATTAGGGAAATACAAATCAAAGCCACAATGAGACACCACTTCATACCCACTAGGATAGCTATAAAACATAATAATAATAAAAAACAGGAAATAACAAATGCTGGCAAGGATCTGGAGAAATAGGAACCCTTATTCATTGCTGGTGGCAATGTAAAATGATACAGCTACTGTGGAAAACAATTTGGTGATTCCTGAATAAGTTGAACATAGAATCACCATATTACCCAGCAATTGCATTTCTAGATATATACCCAAAAGAACTGAAAGCAGGGTCTCAAACAGATACTTGTATACTAATGTTCACAGCAGCATTATTCACAGTAGTCAAAAGGTAGAAACCACGCAAATGTCCATCAATAAGAATGGCTAAACTAAACACGGTACAGACACACAATGGAGTATTATTCACCCTTAAAAAGGAATGAAATTCTAACATGTGCTATATGATGAACCTTGAAAACATTATGCCAAATAAAATAAGCCAGATGCAAAAGGACAAATATTGTTTGACTCTACTTATACGAGGTACCTAGAATATGTATAGTCACAGAGATAGGGAGAATAATGATTACCAGGCGCTGGAGGGAGGGGATACAGAGTTTCTGTTTGGGATAATGAAAAAGTTCCAGAAATAGATAGTGGTAATGGCTGAGCAACACTATGAATGTATGTAATCTCACTGATAAGAAAAATTTTAAAAGGTAACAGTGGTAAAGTGTTATGTATCTTACATATATAGACAATATATAAGCTTGTCCTGTTTCTTGCATACATAATTTCTACTGTGCACCTAGGAAGTGCCTGGTACTGTGTTCAGTTGTAAGGATATCAAGATGATTAAGATATGGCCCCTGCGCTCAGAGTACACAGTGGTGAGACAAATGGACACAAAACCAAACGCAGTACAATCTGCATGCCTGGCACTCAATAGGCAGTCAATACATTTATTTGTTAGCTAATTTGATGATAAAAGAAACAAATGAATGATGTGCTATCCAAGTGTGTACAAAGGGTGGTGTGGTAGAACCTAAGCTTTCTGTGTCTTTCTTATAAAGTGATCATGACCATAAACACAGCAGGTGTTCAATAAATGTTTACTGTATGAATAATAACTACAAGAAATTATGTTAGCAATCAGTAAGCACTGTGCCACGTGCCTTTACCTACATTATCTCATTTATCTTCAAAACAGATACTATTCAACACCCCCTTTTGAGGTAAGAATATAGAGCAAAGGGCTAAGCAGGTAATTTACCAAGGATATAACTGGAGTAGAAGTTTGAACCACAGATGCATCTGTTCTCACTCCAGAGAATGGAGCAGGTTTTTTCTGAAGCTCTGTTTTAGCCTCCCTTGCGGGGAATGAATAATAAATTACAACAGAGCACTCTGCACCAGTAAAGTGCCAGGGCTCCAGGGTAGCATCAGTGTGTGTGTGTGTGGGGGGGAGGCGGGGGAGTGTGCCATCATCTGGAAAATTACTCATGTGGCTCTCCCTGCCAAAGGAGAATGAAGGTCCTCATGGGACTGAGAAAGGAAGCACAATGATTCAGAACGAAAAACAAGCCCCCAGAGGGCCCAGTCTGAAACCTCTACTGACAGCTCCCTTGCAAAGTTTTTGGACTGGCAGTTTTGCATCTATTCTAAAGGAACAGAATTGGATATAAAAACTAAAGGTTGATAAAGGAAGTATGTTTGTTCACAGTTTGGCACTGATTATATTTTTCTAACATCCTTTTTGGATGTTAGAAAACCCTCCTAACTAAAATCTTTTATAATCAAACATTCTGCTAGTTATTATGGTAAGAAAAAAACATGTATTCACAACAAACATGCCAACTTAGCCCTGGGCCCACAGTGGAAAGGCTGTTAACAAAGCCATTTGCATTTCACTCAAAGGAACTGGTTCCATGAGGTTACTAAAGTATTTAACAAGGTTCATAAAACAGATTCATTTACTAAGGCCATAGGATTGGACTGTTCCACCAACCCATTCTAACAAAACAATTTCTACCTTGAGCGAGAGCACAGTGCTTGCTAAGTTGGTTCTCTGGATTTCCGGCACGTTGGTGGTCAGCATTTCATCTCGGTAGGCACGTTCTGTGTATAGCCTGTAACATTTCCCTGGGCCCGTTCGCCCAGCTCTGCCAGCTCGTTGCTTTGCCTGAGCCTAGAGGGGTAGGCATATAAAAGTAACATATCTGTTAACAGCCCTATCCAGGAAAGCTGTTAAAAGAGGGGCAATTGGCAAAATCTGAAATGAGGTTTATTTACTTCCTTTAGGACCACTTCCAAGACTACCAATGTTATTATCATCCCCTCTCCAGTACTCAACATTTCAGGAAAGCTTGTTCAAATGAGGCAAATACAGATAAGGTGAATGGAAGAAATTTTGTAAATATCACAGAAACAGACCTTCAAAATAGTGTGGGGCAACAGAGAAGATGAAGCATAAAACAAGATGGCAAAATACCATCCCTAATTATGGCCAAAAATGTAAGTAAACAAAATAAATGTAATATTAATATACCAATGATGACTGCAGCAATTTTAAAAATCAGGTTTGAGATGCTCAATGCCAAAAGGAAATGTTCACTCACACAGGTGAAGTTACAATATAATATTGATTTTGTAAAAAACACATGTATATATGTACACATATATATGTGCATATATATGTGTGTATATATATACACATATATATATATATTTATGTATGCATTATATAAATTACCAGAAGGAAAAAAAACTAGGGAAAAATACCCTAAAATGTTAACTATGGCTAACTCTGACAGTAGGCTTGCTGATGGGTTCTATTTTCTTTAACAAATACGTAATATTGAACACTTATAACCTTAATAACCAGAAAAATTAAATACTTAAACAAATATAAAACATACTTACTAGACTAGATTTGCAACCAAAAAAGAAACAAACATGAAAAAGATGGGCAAGAAAAACAACAAAATGATGACAGTGGTGGTAGTAAGATTATGGGTGACTTAAATTTTTTTCTATTTCCCAAAAATAATGTATTTTAGGGGAGAGGGGAACTAATTTTTGAAATTAAAAAAAAAAAAAAAAAGACATGGTTCCATAGTGTAGCAGTTAGCAGTCTGCTTTACACACAGAAGGTCCTGGGTTCGTGCCCCAGTGGAGCCATGGTCCATGGTCTATGGCCATGCCACCCTGAACAAGCCCGATGTCTGATCTCAGAAGCTAAGCAGGGTTGGGCCTGGTTAGTACTTGGATGGGAGACCACCTAAGAAGACCAGGTGCTGTAGATATACATAATAATAATAATAATAAAATGCATCTGGTTTAGCAATAGGCTGCTAGAAAAAAGTGAAAAGCAATCTGAAGAGGGCCATTTTTTGATAAAACCATCTGTGTTACAAATAGTATCAGGATTTAAAATTCCTCTGCTAGCTTCAAACCAAAGGAACGTAGTATGAAAAGTCATTAACTACACAAAGGCAGGCAACAATCATACACTGTGGGACTCCACAGCATTCTACAGATACATCTCTAAATCAGAAAGGGCAAGTCTAATTTCTCAATCACTGTGAGCTGTATGCACCACCTTGAGAAATAGCACAGAGTACACACACTGGAGCCAGGCTGCCCAGGTTCGAATGCTGGCTCCACCAGCTGTGTGACCTTAGGCAAGTCATTTAACCCCTCTGCCTCAGTCTCATCTGTGAAATGATGATAATAATAATATCTACCACAAAGGATCGATGCAAGAATGTGATGAGTTCAGGTAAGTGAAAATATCTAGGACAGTGCCTGGCAGCACTTAATGAGTGCCCTGCAAGCATTAGCTATTATTAATTAAATTTCAAAATGAAAATAGCCTGATGGTTTTTATAGATTATGAAACTAATCCATACCTCTTATAAAATATTAAGACAATATATAAAAGTATAAATAAAAAAATGCACTTCCCTCAACAGCACAGTAACCAGCAGCACCACTGAGAAACAACCTCAACTAACATTTCAACTACATGCTTTCCAGTCTCAGGCAGGTTCACATACACTGTGCACAAGTGCACACCACCTATTTTAAAACAAAAAATGGATATTATTCCTGCTATTTTATAGCTCACTTTTTGAAAATAATATAGTGCAGTCATATGCTTATATCATTAAATATAGATACACACCACCATGTTAACACCACATAACATTCTGTGGCATACATATACCATATTTTATTAAACTGCTTCCCTTTTGGAGCTCATTTAAAACTTTTCCAAGTTTCCTCTAATATAGACAGTGCTTTAGTGAACATCCTTTGCCATCACCTTTAGATATGTATTTAATCATTTCTAACTTTCAGATATACTGAAACTGTTAGGTTAAAGAAATGATCTTTTAAATTTTGGATACACTGTGTCCAACTGCCCTCAAAAAGGATAATCAGGTTACTCATTTTTAAATATAATTTAGGCAGAAAATTATTCCATAAATACCAAAAAACTACATTATCTCATGAATTATTACTATCTCAGATATCTGTGGCTAAGTATAGTACTTAAAAAATATGTTCTTACCATCTATATTAGATAATCTATGCTGCTAGGACTCAAACTTTTTTTTTAAGTTCAAATTTTATGGGGTTTTATGTTGAAACACTATTCTAAAGATTAAAAACACGAAATCTTATCTCGCCCAGTATCTTAAAAGTTCATCTTTGAAAACAAAGTTCAAAATACAAAACCATAAAACACTTTTATGAAGAAAGGCCCTAACTAGGATTTTCAGAAAAGCTACTAATAGAAGCCACCATTACCTGAGAAATAGGAGTCACCACCAGCTGGTCAATCCCTGTCTTGGAATTGTAAACTTTCTGCTTCACAAATCCAGGATCCACCACATAATAGATGCCGTCAATGGTCAGTGATGTCTCTGCAATGTTGGTGGCAATCACGACCTGCAGGTGAGAGAGACAGAGCTGAATTGAGTGGCTCAGGTTCAGCCCCGAGGTGTGAAAAGGATTTCTGAACTCAGATATCTTCACAAAGAAGTGTGCCATTATCTCCCTCTCTAGACAGAAAGCACTTAATCTCAGTTCAACCTCAAATGAGTAGAAGGAGAGGTGCTTTCGTCTTAAGGGTGAGCTTGGGAAGGGGGTGGTACCTGAGAGGAGAGGTAGAAGAGGAAAAAACAAAGGCCAATCAAATCCTATTTCATTTAGTACAAATGGCTACATATCCATTTTCTAGATCCAATGTTGATTACTACAATTTTAATTTTCTGGCACCATGGGAAAGCAGAGACTTCCTGGCATCACATGTGCCAGTGCAAAATGAGATTTTTCTTCCTCCACAGGGACATCTGAACTATAAAATGGGCTGTTTGTGTATATAGAACAAGGGGGAGTTTTTTTTTTCCTAATCATAAAATGAACCACGAGGCAGCAGAGGAATTTCACGGTTTGTGTGTATGCAGGAGTATACGTGATCTAGGAGATTATTGGTCTCAGCTTGGCACTGCCACTGCTCTTCCACCCACAGGTTCAGCTAATAAAATACAATTGCTTGGGAAATAATTGCAAGGAGGCACCACAGCATCTTGCATCATGCCAGCACCTGACCAGCCCTGAGAGGCTTCCACCTGCCACAGAGCTGTAGAAGCCCTCTCAGGAAGAAGCCAAATCACTAGGAACACACAGAGAAGGAATCACCTTCCTTCCCCACGACCTGCTCCTCCATGTTTCCCTCCTCAACACCATCTTCCACCTAACACCAGAAACCTGGGAGTCATTCCTGAATTTTCCCCTGCTCTTCTCCCCTACCCTACCAGGCACCCACTATGTCTTGTCCATTCTAACCCTTTAACGTTATTCAAATCTACAAGTCTTCCATTCCTAGGGAAACGAAAACGTATGTCTACATAACAACTTAAAAGTAAACGTTAAAGGCATTATTCATTAACAGCTAAAATGTGGAAACCACCCAAATGTCCATCAACTGATGAATAGATAAACAAAATGTGGTACATCCACATTTTAGATGTAGGATAATAATCTGCAACAGAATATTATTCAGCAATAAAAAAAATAAAGTACTTATACATGCTACGACATGGATGAACCTTGAAAACATGCTAAGTGAAAAAAGCTAGTTATCAAGGACCACATATTATATGGTCCCACATATTATATGGACCACATGTAAATATGGTCTGGATATTTACATGAAACATCCAGAATAGGCAAATCCATAGAAAGTAGATTACTGGTTCCCAGGGGATGAGCAGAGAGGTGAATGGCGGGGTGATTTTTAAAGGGCCCAGGATTTCTTTTGGGATAGTAAAACTGTTCTAAAATTAACTGTAGTAATTAATGTTTAATGATTAATTAATTATTATTAATGGTAATTCATGGTTGCACAATCTGTGAATAGACTAAAAACCACTGAATTGTACACTTCAAAGGAATGAATTGTATAGTATGTAAATTAGATGTCAATAAATCTGTTATTTAAAAAAAAACCCATCCATCTCCTTTCCTACTATCTCAGACACACAGTCATTTCTAGCTACTGGAACAATGCAGCTCTCTAAAATGGCCACACTGGCTCGCCCCTAGGCTCCCACAGGCTACTATGTCTACTCGAATGGGTGTCTTTCTGCCCTTCTCACTTAGATGAACACTCTGTGTTCTTCAGGACTAGCTTAGATCCTTACTTTCTCTAAGAACACTGGTTGGGTGCTCCCCCTTGGGTATCCAGAGCATCAGTAGCACTTTCACACTTTATGCTAAAGGCCTGTCTACTAGTACATGCCCCACAGGAAAGAAAGGCCTGTCGTCTATAGCCATGCCACCCCGAACAAGCCCGATCCCATCTATCTCGGAAGCTAAGCAGGGTCGGGCCTGGTGAGTACTTGGATAGGAGACCACCTAGAAAGACCAGGTGCTACAGGCGTAAAAAATTTTAAAAATTAAAATAAAGAAATTAATTAATAAATAATAAGGGATTGTAAGCTGACTAGGTCCTTGCAATCTATGAGGTCAACCAAGGGTTGCCTCGCCTAAAAGAAAAAAAGAAAATAAATAAATAAATAAAAAATAAAGGCCTGTCCTCAGACTTTAGCCCTGGTCTACCCCAAAGCCTGAAGGATGCTCAAAAATATTTGTCAAATGAAGGAAAGAAAAGGAAGAAGAGCAGGAATCACATACAAAACCTTCATTCCTTAACAAACTGGCTGGACTAGTCTCTAAAACATAACGAACAAGACTTCCACACATCTAAGCAATCCCCTTTAGGGCCAGCTGCACACACCACATGGTTTCAGAGGACAAGGGAGCTTCATTTATGCTCTGGGTCACCTTTCTGCTGCCAGGTGGAGCTGGGTCAAAGATTCGGGTCTGCATCTCACTGGGCAAAGCAGAGTATACAGGGAGGATGATCAGCTCTGGAACATCAGGTCCCAGGGATTTCATTCTTTCATACAGGATCTCACAAGCAGTATCAATCTCTTCCTGACCAGTCAGGAAGACCAGGATGTCACCTAAGAAGAAAACAAGAGCACTAATTTACTTTCTCTGTATGTTCTATCCAAAGGCAACAGTGACATTAACAGAACTCCAATTGACAGGAAATACACTAAAATTCTGACTTCTAATAAATCAAGTTTTTCATCTGTCCATGTTTATTGTTTATTTTTATTTATTTACTTATAATTTGTGTGTTTAAATAGGTGCATTTAAACACTGCATGCCATTATTTATCTTCACCACCACCATTTCAAACATGAAGGTCTGAGACTTATTTAAAATTCATTTTTTAAAAAGAAAAATGAAAAAGACACCCACATAGGACTTATGGTCAAAGAGGAAAAAATGCTCTTTCCCCCTACCTGGTGGTTCTGTTAAATGAATCTGCATGACAGTGATCAAGCTGGCATCCAGATAATCTGTCTCAGGTTCCTTTGTGTACAGTATTTCCACCGGATATGTTCGACCAGGAATGGTGAAGATGGGAGCTTCATAGAAGTATTGAGAAAACTTCACTGCATCCAAGGTGGCTGAGGTGACAATCAGCTTCATGTCCTGCCGTTTCTGAACTGTCTAAAAGGAAATGCAATGTGGCTTACTAAAAAGGACTACCCAAAAGGAGAGAGAGGTTCTCAAATCCAATTCCCAGAATTCCATTCCCAAAAGCTAGAAAGGACGCCAGAGAAAACCCAGTTACCTTTTTCAACAATCCAAAGAGCACGTCCGTGTGAATTGTCCTCTCGTGTGCCTCATCCAACATGATGATTGCATACTGAGTGAGGTCAGGGTCAATCAGGCACTCTCGGAGCAACATCCCATCTGTCATGTACTTGATAACTGTTTCGGGGCTGGTGCAGTCCTCAAATCGAATGGTATAGCCCACCTAAAGCAGAACAGAAGCTGAAAATCTTGGATACAAACCTCTCTGCAGTGCAATCACCAGGCAAGATTTTAGCCCAGGCAAGATTCTTATCTATTAAGAGTACTTAATAGATAAGTTACTCTTAATAGATAAGAATCTTAATAGATAAGAATTTGACCAAGATGTACAGTGATTTCCTCATTGTAAAATCAACCTTGGACTTGATCCTGAACAGATCAATGACGACAATGAAACCCTCTCTCCCTCAGGAGAAACCTGAAAAAGGTAGCATTATTGCCACTTACTAGATAGAGCTCTGGGCCTTTGCCTTTCTTCAGGCATTCCAGAACAGCTTCATTCACTACTCACTTACCTCTTGACCTAAGCAACAGCCAAACTCCTCTGACACCCTTTTGGCCACTGACATGGCTGCCACTCTTCTGGGCTGGGTACATCCAATCTTGCCCCTGGAAGTATAGCCCGCCTCTGCTAGGTACTGGGTGATCTGCGTTGTTTTCCCAGATCCTGTCTCCCCGATAACAATCAGGATCTGATTGTCATGGACAGCCTGAAAGCAACAGAATACAAATACTGTCATTGAAATTTGCTACACATTCTTCTGGAGTAAAATAATTGTGTACATTCTAACCCTAAAGGAAAAAAGGGAACAAAATAATATACATATGATAAGATTATAACCAGAGTTTAAATTCTTTTTAATCATGATGAAAAAAATACTAATGATTTTTAATATGGAAGATGTTTTTATTTTAATTGTATCTATAACTTAAGAACTCTAAATTTTATGAGTATTTTTTTAAGTGACTCAAATTTATTTTTAATTTACTAGTTTTCTTAAATTCATAAAAACATAAGAAAGATGCCAAAAGCATAAACTATCACCTAGATATTCCTGATGTATATATATAATTTTTAAAAGTATTACATGTACATGGTTAAAGAATTCAACTGTCATAAAAAGGTATATAAAGTGTTCCTACTGTTGCTCCCAAATCTCCAGTGCCTTACCAACAGTCATTTTATTACTACACTGTTTATAAGAACAAAGGATTGCCATCAGCCTATATGTCTACTAACAATAGACTAGTTGAATAAACCAGAGAATATCTATACAATGAAGCACTAAAAAAAAAAAAAAAAAGATACAACCTCTGAGCTATGCAATTAAGGGGGAAAAGCAAGATGCAAAACAGTGTATATTACATGGTGCCATCGAGAAATACACCATACATACAAAACATATAATGTCTGTGTATATGTACACATACATATTTGTACTTGCTTGTGTACATATAAGATATTATTGAAAGGATTCACTGGAAACCAAGAAATCAGTTGCCTTGGGAAATCTGATGGTCTTAAAAATCAGATCTCCAGAAAATGGAAATAAGTACCTGAGGCAAAGCCTTGCCTATATGAGCTCGATTGCCGAGCATCCCCATTTTTCTTATTGACCAGAGCTGTTGATCTGTACAACACAATATTCCACCCACCTGAAACTGCTCCGGGATCCTCTCATTCAAAAAGATTTATTTCCTTATAGGAAATACAAAATTGTGTAGACTAGTAAATATTTTTTTAAAAAATACTTTAAATGTTGATTTTTCCTATTCCTTCTGAAAAAGCTACTTTAAATATGCACATACCTATCCAGCTAATTTCAATTAAAACATGTCATCCTTCTCTTAGAAAACACCCCTACACCCCCAACACTTCATAAAGGGGCTTCTCACCTGGACCAGCTGCTCCTTCAGTTTGTAGATGGGTAGACTCTCTCTCTGCTCAATGATTGACATCTGGGTCTTCTTTCCATAAGAAGCTTTGTTGCCCCCAAAGGCATGCTTCTTCCACTCAGGAATGTCATTGGGCATCATCCCAATACCCCTCATATTGGCAGCAATCTGCCTGCCTTCCGCTGTAAAGGAAATAAGAGACTTAGTATTGTCCTCAAGCTACCCCTCTGCACCCTCCCCTATATTCGACAAATCACATTCTCCAGTACACCCCTTCTTTCTGTTTTGTGTTAAAGCCACCATCCTCTCCCCTCTGCACTATTACTAAAGCCTCCTAATTCATCCCATGTGGCTATTCTTGCCCCATCCAATCCACTGCAAAGTGCCCTCAGATTCCTTTGGAAATGCAACTCTGATCATGCAAGTCCCCTGCTTTGAACTTTGCAACATTTCTCAGTAAACTTTAGAACTGAGCGTCATGCCTATACCATCTACAAAGTACTAACCTGCCACCCCTCATCTCCCACCACTCTACCCATCATTGTCTGTATTGCAGCCACACAAGTCTTCTTTCCTACCTTACAACCCCAGCACAGGCTATTCCTCAGTCTAGAATAAACTCCCCAACTCTTGCCCCATCCTCTTTGATAGGCTAAGTCCTATTTATCTTTTGGTCCTCAGTCTTCTCAGGAAGTGACCCACTGTAGCCAACTACAATATTTCTTCATGATTTAGTTACTTGGTAATTATTTGATTAATATCAGTCTTCCCCACTAAACTGTAAGCCTCATAAAGGCATATCTAATTCACAACTATAACTTCAGCTGCCTGACATAAACTAATAAATACTTGTTATGACTGTATGCAGCAGTTAGTTAATATTTACTATACAAAGAATTATATGAAAAGGGAAGTTTCAAAGCTGTATTATTTTTAGAATAAAAATTTTTTAAGTCATTCAGAAGAAAAACTCAGCCAATCTAATCATCTGATCAGAGTTACTAAAACATTTTTGGTTTTAAACACTTGTTTTAAAAATAAAATGAAAAGCACGTTTTAGCTGAAGGAAAAAAACAAATCGCTAAAGCCAAAGGCTAAATCTTTAGTACGTGCTGGCAGTGCCCCATCCCTGTGTACTTAAAGACTCAGATTTTGGGGGGAAAGTCCAAACCCCCCATCCCAGGGTCTTACCATCAGGCAGAGGATCAACCCAGTGTTTGTTGAGTCCCATGGGAATAGAATCCATCTCAGCTTCCCGTTGGGCCTGCTTGAGTTCCCGTCTCTCTTTGGCCAAGGCACTCTGCATCATTGCTGCTTGGGAGAGGGAGCCATCTGGGTTCTAGTGTAAAAGATGAAAAAGCAACATCAGAATGGGATCTTAGCATGCCTTAAATGTCTAAGAAATAAAATACAGATGTTAAGCCACTTGAATCTAAAGAATGAGACCCACCTAGAAGAAAGTTCTTATCAACATACTAGACTACATGAAAAAAATAAACTATAGCAAATTCAGAGAAAATAAATGAGGACAGTGATAAATCATTGAAAGAATTTGGAATGTTGGCTTGAAGATGAGAAACCTAAGAGAAATAGGACACATAACAAAAGGATAAAATTTCCTTTGTATGGTTCCAAGAACCAAAATGAAGACCAGTATGGACACCCTGGTAAGACAGATTTCAGCTCCGCCTAAAGAACTAGTGATCAGATCTAACTGAAGAAGGAATGTGTCTCCTTAAGCGCTGGCAAATCCCGTCACCAACAATGTCAAGCAGATGTGAGAAGACCACATGGATGAATTAAAGCTCTGAATGGGTGGCTGGGCTGAGAGACCTTTAAGATAATCCTTTACCAAACCTGAAATTTTATTATAACTGTTAAATGAATTCTTCTCCTCACAGCTGTGCCCTCCACAACAAGCAACACTGTAGTTTTCTGTTAGGGGCCAGCAGCAATTGAACCCTTCAAAATTGCCTATGAATCTTCAAAGGACTGATTCAAACCCTAAGGCCTGGGCAAAAGCAGGGGTAGTAGATCAAGCACATGTATTTATCTCTGCTTCCTCCCAAAACACAGTAAAATGAGACCAGAAAATTAAAATGCAAAAGAAGAGAGCCAAGTAAATCTCCATTTAAAACAAAAATAGTCAATACTACCTCCTGTGGCCTGAGTCCTGCTTACACATATCTAATAACCTGCTCTGAAAAACTAAACTATTACATTAAGAACTCACTTGACATGTCCAGGTTAGAGTCCCAGCATTTCTCACCTTAACAATTTTAATAGGGCTCATGTCCATGCTTTGCTTGGTGTGCCCTCTCAGGAATGGAGGCTCTTCCTCAACCAGTTCGATCTCAAGGTCCTCATCTAAAAGTCCCCCAAAAAGAAGAATTAGCCAAAAATAAAAGAGAAAAATGACCAATCATTTCACCAAAATAATTAATTCCTATGGGCACCAGCAGTTTTTATCACAGTTGGCTCCCAAGGTCAAAAGGATAGCGATGCAAGTGAAACCATAACCCAAATGAATATTGCCCCTGCTCTCCAGCCATTTCTAGTGCATTTCTGCTCCAGCCCAAGAACTGATCAGAGCTACTTTCAAAAGAAATTAAGCCTGTGGAAGAATGCCCTTCTGATATTCTAGACGGTCCTAAGACATTTGCCATCTAACTTCATTATAGAGCAACTCTTAATCCACAAATTGGCAAAGAAAAAAAAAATATGTTAGACAATGGGATAATACCAAATGTTGGCAAGAACGTGGAGCAACAGGAACTCACACTTACAATAGAAATGTAAATTGGCACAAAAACTTTAGAAAACAATTTAGACTGCCTGGTAAAGCTGAACATGCACATTTCCTAATACGCAGTAATTCTTCTCCTACATATTTAGAAAAAAATGTCTTGCACAGGTACATTAAGAGACAAATATAAAAGTTTTATAACGGTATTATTCATAAAGGTAAACAAAAAAACAGATACAGCCCATATGCCCATAAAAAGTAAAATGGATAAATTATGGTAAGTTTATATACAGCAACACTCTGCAACAGTGAAAACAAATAAAATAAATCTACAAAGATAAATATCAAAAGAATGGTGAATCAAAAAAATTAAGTTCAAAAATAAACTAAATAGTATAATGCTTAGGGATAAATTATATAGATGGTAAAACACTAAAGAAAAGCGAGGAAATGATTAACACAAAATTTAGAATGGTGGTTACCCAGAAGAGGGAGAAAGATCTAATCGGAGAGGGGATGTAGGGTCTTCAAAGCTGCTAGTAAAGCTCCACGTAAACTGGGTGGCAGGTGTGTAGATGTTTATTTAGTACATTCATTTATTACTATTCATTTATTTTATAAATTGTATGTGTTCCATTATAGTATTTATTTCAAATTTTTTAAAAATTGGACTGAGTTATAAGTTGTTTCTGGGGCAAGTTGGAGGTAATCTAGGGAGCTCCAGGGTTTTCAGAACAATTATTAAGAATGTAAGATTAAATTTACTCCACAAAACACAATTATAACTTTTTCTATTCTAAAGGCTTATTATAAGCAACAAGTATAACAATGTATAAATATTTGCCAAAATAATGAATTTTTTGCTTCTATCATGGAGGGACCCTTGTTCTTATGTGGTGAGACCCAAGAAGAGATGATTTATAACCACTGGATTAAACTGCAAATAAACAGCCCAGTCCAATGGCTCAGCTTGCCAAATGTCTTCCCAATCCCTTATTCTGCTTGATCCCAGTGGCTACTTACCTTCTTCATCATCCACTTTAGGGAGAATGCCAGTCTCTTCATCAAAGTCTGGAAACTCTTCTTTGGAAAGGACATTGGCAGCAATCATCTAGCCAAAGGACAGAAGGCAGCACTTTTAACTTGCTAGAATAAAAACTCTCCTTTCATGGAAGAGAGTTAAAACAAAGGTTTCATGTAGGAAATCTACATGATCTACATTCTCCTCCTCCGGCCCAGAATTGCAGGGTTTCAAACATCATATATCCCATTCCTGGGAGGCAAGACAACATGATGCCCAAAAGTATGCTCAAGGCTCCCTTCCCCAGGAAGAGCTATTGCTCCTTCCCCTGGTTCCACAGCACTCTGCACTTGCTTTATTATGTAATATGTAAACCTTCACAACTATCTGTTCTGATCTGTCTCCTCCACTGGACTTGGGAGTTCCTCCAAGGCAGGAACCATGATTCACTGTCTCTGTAGCCCTAGCATCTACGCAGTGCTCAGCATACTATGGTTCTGATGTTTATTGATGAATGATGGAAAAAAGAACAAATATTTACATAGCATTACCAAATGCAGCTACTAATCCAAGAGGTTGATATCTATAAGTTCATTTAGTCCCCACAAGGCCACCATCGGCCTTGGTTTACAAAAGAGTGCACTGAGGCACAAATAGAGTAACGTGGCCCAGGATCACACAACTAGTAAAGAGCCAGAAGTCACCCCAGGCCACCATGCTCTAGAGCCCACCCTCTTAACCACTATGCTACACACTGAATGACTATGTGCCCATAAAAGCAAATGACCCCAACCTGTTTGATCTCCCACTTCTCTGGGTCAGAGATGCGGGTAAGGCGCTTGCGCTCCAGTGAGTCATCTTCTACTTCAGGGGCGCTGACAAGGGATAGGTGAGTGGGTCTGTCCGGATTCCTCATCGAGGTCTCCTCATTGGTCTCCCCAACAAGATTTCGTCGTCGATTTGGGTTTAGATCTTCTCCGGTCTCTTGATCTACATCCTAAGGCACAAACACAATGAAGCTAGCTCACTTGCTGTCCTCTTATGCTTCCTTGGCCATCAGATGTGGCAATAGGCTGGATACCTCACCTACCTTCATGCTCAGACTGGTCTTGGTCCCAGTGAAGGACAGCACTTTGACCTTGACCCTCTGGCCTTTGCTCACCACATCAGCCACATTGGCCACACGGCCTTCTCTCCGGAGCTCAGAGATGTGCACCAGGCCTTCCCACCGCTTCCTGAGGAAGAGTCAGGTACATCTGGAGCATGCCTAAAATACCTTTTCCCCAACAGATTTCTACCTTTTTTGGAACTAAACAAACAAAAACGGTCTTAAACTCAAGAAGAAAGTACCCAGAAGGTTGTCAAACAATACAGTATTACCGCTCTCTCAAAAAAAAGACATGGGGGAGGGGGAGTAGACACGAGGATTCTCATCTGTCTCAACCAGCAAAAGGGCAAAGCTCTTCAAGGCAGAGAAAGGAATAAATGGCTCTATGACATTTCAAACAAAAAGTTAATTTCTAACAACCTGATATGGCTGATTTAATTAAAGTGTCATTAATCATAACAACTTTTTAGAATGTGAAAATCCCAGTGATAAAAGAAACCCTGCCCGTCACTGGAGTGAAAGAAGAGCACCAGCCATTACCTTAGTCCCTCCAGCTGCACAAAGCAACCAAACTGCATGATGCTGGTAACTTTGCCATTGTAAATGTCCCCAATGGCGGGCTCTTCCGGGGGAGGGCGGTCCACATGCTTATCCCGCCATCTATCCAGATTCCTCTCTCCATACTTGTCTCGCTCCTTCCGGTCTTTTGGGGGACTCTGACTTCTACTCCTGGACCGATATCTAGACTTCCCTTTATTCCTCTCCCGGGTCCTGGAGCGGGACCGGTGTCTCCGTTTGTGGTCTCTATCACGGTCTCGCTCTCTATCACGGTCACGGTCTCGCTCTCGATCCCGGCTCCGGCTCCGCTTTTTCTTCTTTGACTTGTCCCTAACAAATTAATAAACACCTGTTTGAAAAAGAAACCAGCCCAATTCTATCTTTGCATCCCCAAGCACCCAGCACAGTGCCATGTACATGGTATGTGCCTTCTAAGCGTTAAACTGAATTAGTTTCATTAACTATAACATAGCAACAAGCCAATAAAGGATGAGGCCATAAATGTGTTCAGCCTCTTTGAACCCAGGCTTCTATCCTCTGAACATCTTAGCATTCGTTGCAGACTCTTGACAGGGAGCAATAAAAATAGATGTAACAATATGGGACATGGCCAGTCCAGATTCTATAAATTTTGCCTGGCTGGTCCACAAAGTTCAACCATTATAGCATCCTAACTTCCAAAGGGTAAACAGCAAGGACAAACCGGTGCTCAGCATCTCTCTGTTTCTCCTGGCCTGCTGCACTGGGCATTAAGGCCTCCAGTTCTTTTAGGACATCCACAGCAACTTTCACATCATCTTCGTCCAGCATAGTCTACAGGGGCAGAGGCCGGCAAAGTTAGGAGGAGGAGGGAAAAAAAAAAAATCACTCAAGAATCTGTACTTCAAGTACTAAAAATCTGACAGCCCCTACACCACTGACCACTTAGGTGAAGCAAGAAAAAGAGAGTACGAATTTCCAACAAAAATGAGATAGAGGCAGAGGAATAAGCAAAGGCTCTTGGAAGTCATTTTTGCATTAGGCAAATCCCCTTTATCCTTAATGCAAAGCTATGAAACAAAATTAGATATCATCCCTTCTATGAAATCATGCAACTAATGGTTATAAATAGAAAACAGATGCTAAAATTTTTAAAAAGCAACTACCCCTCTGCACTCCCTTCTCCCCTTTCACCTGCTTTATATTTTTCCATAGTTCTTATAGTTATCAGCTATATTATACACTTACTTATTTGTCTATTGCCTGTCTCCTTCCCACTAAAGGAGTTTATATGTTTATTTCCCACCCCATCCCAAAACTAGAATGTAAAACCCAAGAGGACAGAAACTAGTCTGTTTTGTTCACTGCTGTATCCCTGGTACTTAGAACAGTGCTTGGCACATAGTAGATATTCAATAAATACTAAAATGAAATTTAAAAATCAAAACATTTCAAAAATTAGACATTCTAACACATTAATGGAACAAAAAAGATATAATTTCATATATCAAGCATCTGTTCCAAAACCTTAAGTTATTTCATACTTATTTCAAATCCCTAGCCACTGCTTTCCACAATTCCCAGTCTCACTTCCCTCACATCTCATTCTCTAAACCTTTTAACACTATTTTATACATAGTATGTGCTCAGAAGGTGTTCAGACACTTTCACTTTGAAAAATACGTTACAATAAAAGTAAACTTAAAATTAATAATGTATGAGACTGAGAAATGAGGCAGGGGTCGAGGGAACATGCAGTTATAGAAGACATTCTCATGATAGTATCAGTACCCGAACAGAAGGGTTGTCTGGTTGGCAAAGGACTGGGAAGAGTTCCTTCAGTTTTTCTTTTTCAGTTTTGGGTTTAACAATCGGATCTTGTTTCATTAAAGAGCATGAAGAAATTTAAAAAAAAAAAAGATTCATTTAATATTCTTAACAGTTAACAATTAAAAGATACATTTAATATTCTTAACAGTTAACAATTGGAAAAAATACATTTAATATTATTAATTTCAACATTAGATTTGCATCAAACTAAAAATATAACACTGCAGTTTTTACTTTACTCATGTATGTTAATATAAATGTAATTTAATTTTCTGAAAAAAACTGATTATAAAACCCTCAACAAACTATCTGGGCATGGGGGGGGTGCATCAGTATTCATTTGGTTGGTTATATCTTATAATTCTTATAATCTTAATTTAAAGTCATCTGAATTTTTTTACTAGAACATTTACATATTCATCAGCTGCTACAAGGGAAACAAACACAATTTACAGACTGCTCACAATCTAACCATCATGGAGGCTAAGCTTAGCTAGAAGCTCTGCTCACCTTTGCTAGTAGAAGGCTTTGCTGGAGGCCGCATGGTTTGTATGAGACGCAGCAAGTTACTTACAAGAGAATCCTTTGAAAAGAAATAGAACAAAAATTGTCAGCTCCTGGATCAGTGCCTAAAAACACTAAGAAAAGGAATGACCCCTAGAGAAGGGTGGTTAGGCCCACCTGCCCCATTTTCCTAGAAAGGTGTCACAGGAAATCCAGTTACAATACCACTGTTTAGTGGCATCATTATTATCAGGGATAATATTATTATTTGAGTGATATATACAAATTATCTCTTTTCTCTATTTAAAATCCTACATTAAATTCTATCAAAATTTAAATTCAATAGTGACATTAAAATAAAAAAGGGGTCTCCAGATACACATACCGTGAATTCTGCACCATTTTTGACCAGAGAAGCCTTAAAAGTATCAAAGGTGGTATTTTTCTCAGCAAGACTGATCACAAATTCAGCTGCAAATGAGAAAAGGGATTAAAACATAAAGGAAGACTTAAGCAAAAAAAATAAATTTCGTATATGCCAAAAACAAAACTATTTAGACTACCCAACAGTCATAAAAACCAAAGTCCACCATCCAGTAAGAATAAAGAGAATTTAGACTACCAAGATTATCCATGTATGTTCTAGTTAATTTTTATAAATTAAAAAAGGATATTACTACAAAACTGCCCACCAGGCCCTTGAGCATATTTAAGGGAAGACTACCTTGTCTCATATCATCGTACTTGCTTCTCATGAAAGTAGCTGTGCAGACTGCCATATAAACTCTAAAGGTAACGATGTCCAAAAGCATGAGCCCATGCACACATATACACACACACAAACGACATACACATAGGATGCTTTCCAGTTTCCGGAAAGGCAAACACAATTCTTATATGAGGATCAGGCAGCTGCTGGATGGTACAATCTCCAAGCTGATGAAAGACTCACCTGCCCACTCTTCTAATTTTTCTCTGCAAAATTGCCTGGCTCTTGAAATTTCTAATATTAGAGCTATTTTATTAACAGACTTTGAGAAGTGCATTTTATGACAGGCCGAGATAAAACACCTCAAACTATAAGCCCTACAAGAAAATTTGAATGATTTCATTTGGATTTTAATCCTAACAAATAACATAGATGATCTGAATAACTAACTTTTAAACTAATACTACCATATCATTTCCATGATGGAATTTGCTTTTACCTTTAGATGACAATAAGTGGAAGCCAAATGCCATCAGGCTACATGGACATAGCTTATGTATAACAAGTTACTAACAATGCCAGTGGTTAAGACTTTATGATCAGCTACTACATGACAAGCACTATGCTAAGTGGGTTATCCCATGACCCTCACAACAACCCTCATAAGTAGCTACCGTCTGGGCCCAGGGCAGGCCGCCCCAAAATATCCTACATGGCATGCTGATTAAAGTTACTTGACAAGCAACCGGTGCAAGAATAACGTCTACCATTATTATCATCATGTGACTGCTGCTGCTGTTGCTAACGCTGTTTAAATACCTGGGGCTGGGGTGGGGGACCGGGGTGAGAATGGGAAGCAAGCAGTGATGGCCGCTCTGGGTTTCACTGACAGCTCTGGGAAATGGTTTCTGACAGCTCTGCCTGGAGAATTCTCGTGTGGAGGCCACGGCTGCAAGTTCCCTAGAATCAAGTCTCCGTGACAGAGAGACTCGACACGGTCACTCAGCAACTCAAACCAATTTCTCCTTCTGCTTCCCTCGACCCCAAACCCAGAGGCCGCAGGAACTTCCCCAAGCTCACCCAGATCCTTGTCGTTGATCCCCAGGTGATTGTCCAGCTCAGTGCAAACCTTCGACACTAAAGACAGATACTCGAGTTTGGCGAGTTCTTCCGCGGGGCCTAGCTCCGTCCCGTTTACAGCTCCCGCCATAGCCACGGCCACCGCCATGGCTACGGCTTCCCCCCACCCGCCTCCTCACTGCGGGCCTTCAGCGCTACTCCAGCCTGGCTGCGATTTCCACTTCCGGGTCGGCGCCCTTCCTTTTTGTTTACGATAAATCGAAAACTCGGGGAACTTCTCAGGACGTAAACGGATGAACCATAGAGATCGAACAGGAAGTGTTTAAGGAAGGGACGATCAGGTGGATCACTCTGCGCGCCGGCTGGCGTCCTCTACAGGCCAGCGAGGTTCTTGTCCGGAAACCCGGCCTGGAAACGTTGACTCTCAGCGCGCTCCCGCCTTGCGTCGGCAGAGGGCGATCGTGGCCTGTGCAACAGGCGCCAGAGGAGGGCGCGACCGGCCCGCGCCTGCGCTTTAGAAGCCTTGAAAAGGGAACCCGAGTTCAAGTTGAGAAAAGGTAAAACTCGCTTTAAAAGAGTCCTGTATTTCCAGGGTTTTGCCTTTTCGTGACTCGTCTCGTGACTGTCTTCAGCGTCTCTGTAACAAACTAGCAGGCAAGGGATTCTAGTTCTGTTTTTAATTCATTTTATGGATGAGGAAACTGACACTTCCACTATGTAGCTGCGTGATCTTGGGCAAATTAATCTCTGGGGCCTTAGTTTTTTTCGTCTGTAAACTGGGATAATGTTTTAACTAGGTGATAACTAAACGAGATAGCTATGTAAGGAGCCGAAAGTAAGTAAACACACCACAAATGGCAGTTACTACCATCCCAAGGCTGAGACAATGGTCATTGTGGTTTGTGAAGCACAGATCCCCTCAGCCTGAGACCCCAGAATGCCGCCTGGCTCCTCTCTTGTAAGAAAATCTCAACCCCTGATTTCCCCGATAATAATAATGCTAATAACCTCAATTCTCTCAGAAAATGTCCCCGCAAATATTTGCTATGCTGTGAACCCAATGTCATAAGCTCAGGTCTCCCAGCTTCTGCTTCAGGTCCCCTTTTCCTTTGTGGCAACCCCTATGGTGAGGCAAGGATTTTCCCACACCACACTGCTCTGTGTGATGAATAAGAAAACAGAGGCACCCCAAAGTGAGTGGCCCTGTAATCAAGAGGGAGGAATCAAACCTTTTTGCTTTTAATTTCAGGCTACATTACACTGCTGCACCTTTGGACTCAGTTCCTCCAACACCTCACCATGGACTAAAGAATGGCAGGAGGAAACTGGAGCAGCAGTTCTCACTGCCTCCAAGAGCTCCATGTTTCCAGGTTCCTAAGGAGTCAACACAGTAACCTCTGAACTCTTCCCACTCTTCCTCTTTTTCTCATTCTTCTTTTCCCCATGAATGGAATGGAAAATCCTGCACTTGATTCCGTGTGCTCAACTTGCCAGTTTGGAGTTAGGATATCAGGCCTTATTCCATTTGACTTCCTTTCTTTGTGCTTCTTTGCCTTTAAAAAATTATATAATTTTCCTCCAATATTTAACTGGAAGAGGCAGGAAAACCTGGAGTTTGTTTTGTTTTAAAACCTCTGTGTGAAAAAAAAAGGCTATAGAACCATAACATGTAATAGGAGCAGAAGTAAATACTATAAGAACTTTTCAAATTTTTACTTGGACGCTACTCTCTCTCCCCATAAGAGATGCTCAACGAAATGTAGTTCAAAGCAAATGCATTCTAATTGTCCTTTGGATATAATATTTTTAAATATTAATACCAGATATAATGAACTGTCCATTATTATTATATTGCTTTCCTTGGGCAGCCTCCATGTGGCCCTTTTAACATAGCCAGGATAACTCCCAATAAATAATTTAGTTTCACAAAAAAATTTTTTTTAATATGCTTTTTTTATATGCTTAGTCATTACCCATACCACCACCCTTCTTGTAGTAACAAGGGCTTTGCTTTTATGCTTATCCCCATATCAATATATGTGTTGAACCCTAACCACAATTCCCACATTATTTCTGCTCTGTCTCAGAGACTGGTCCCAGCTGTGGGCAGTTGGGTAAGAACTTGGGGGCTTGAGGCAAGGTAGGAAGCAGAGAAGAAAGTACTGAACCTCTTAGCAATCCTAGATTGGATGAGGAGAGCAGAAATAGTCTAAGTGTTTGTAGCTGAAAGGTGGCATCCTCAGGGAATTTGGTGAGAAATTTCACAGGACTTCCTGTCACCAAACGAAATGGTGTTGCTGCAGGAAACACAGCTCTGGTTTTTTCTGATGGAGTAAAACTGGGATCTGAGGAGAAACACCTCTGTTCTGGGAAACAAAATCAGAATTTCCTTCTAAGCATGTAACTTCCACTCAACCGTGATTGTTATTAATGCAGAAAGACTTCAGAAAAAAATGGCCCCTTTTTTAATGCTCCACTGGGTCTCTGACCCAGCTGGAGAGCCTGGGAATCAACTTAAAGACATCCACGAGAATGGCGTGAGCCCTTTCATCTGAGGCCCTCACCGATAGGGATAGGACCCCAGAGAAGGTGAAGTAGTGAAACACCCCTTATTTTTCACTCTGACTTTTCCCCAAAATTCTTCTCCAAATTTGAATCAATTCATCAAACATAGATTGAACACCTACTTTATGGCCAGGTATTGTGGTAAGTTCTAGAAAGGATCATTAAGGGTCTGAAGGATCATTAAGGGTCTGATGGTGGTGGAAAACCATCAAGAAAGAACTAGAATACTCTAGATTCCACGCTCATGGTAGATGGCAGAGTTGTGTTTATAGCACAAACCTTTCTGCTGCCTAAACATGAGGGCAGGTGACTGGAAGACACAAAACATATCTTATCTGCTCCCTGTCATCTGAGGGTAGCTGGGAGGAGGGAGGCGGGCCAACCAGAGCCAAGGTCATCTCACAGGGCAGTTCTTCCTGTTGCAATTCATTGTCTGCCTTATCTTCTAATGCCTAAGCACAGCCCCGATTTTACACAAAATGTCTCTGACCTAAAATTCCTTCTCTTGTAGGCCACCAACCTGCCATCAGTAATAATGAATGCTTTGAGCTCTAAATTCTCCAAAGCTTTCCAGTATCAGGCAAAAAATGTTCTCCCTCAACTAGTTTTTTCCTTTTTTGTGTCACAGTCAAATTTATCCTTTCTTTCTCATTTTAAAGGCTGTCTTAAAAATGTCAGGAAAAAGAAAAAATCAGACACCTTATGATGTGAACTTGTTAAGAAAATTTATTCCCCCATATCCACCTCCTCCACTGGAAATGGCAAGGAATTTTCACATATTTATTTATGAATTAACCATCCTTTAAGTGACCCTGCTTCAGCATCTAGTTGGTATTTCTTAGACTTAGTTTAGGTTGGTTTTATCTTTTTTAAAAAAATTGTTTTAGCCAATATTGCAAGTTTAGGTGTCAAAGTGACAAGCTACATTGGGCTTCTTTTTTCTTTGGTGATATTTAGCCCCCACTTCTGGGGAGTGGGGTATTTTTATAGCCTCTAGTTTCCACCTGAGGTCATTCTTCAGGAACTTTTAAGGTTTTCCTCAGGAAAGATGCAAAAAGCAAGCCGAACCAAGAAGTGTGTTGATGAGAATAGACCAGAAATTAAGAGGAGCTGTCACTCTGTGTGCCACCTGAGCATGTAAACAGCTGTCCAGTTAGCCCAGGGCCGAAAGTCTGTGTCAATCTGCATGCTTTTGCCACTAACTCAAAAGACACTACTCCTCCAAGAACTCCATCTCTTCTGCCAAGTGGAGGATGAGTTCCAAGCACGTTGTCCATCCCAAATTTGAGAGTGCCAGCGAGCGAGCCCTGTGGGTCTCCTTCGTGGCTTTCCAGGCCCCGAGCCTCAGGTAGAAGAGCTTTGGAGTAGCCATAGCTACTGCCCTGGTACCAGAATAGCTGCCTCTTCATCTTGGGATTACAGTAATTATGGTGATTTATGCTTCCAGAGTGAAAATTAGCAATCTGGTGAGGTAACTAAAAAACGAATACATCTCTTCCTAGAGTTCACTCCACCCAGCTGAGCCGCCAAATAAAACCAGCATATGGGGCAATTAGGGAGCCAAGCGCCTGCTTTCAGAGCCAGGCATTAAAGAGACAGAGTTCAGAGGCCAGGGTTCCCTTGCTTGGTTCAGTAATGATCAAGAGTCCCCTAACAAGCATTCCCTTTGCCTCTCGACAATGTCCCAGTCTGCATCCTCCCATAAACACCAGCCTGTGGTTTTGCCTTTCAAACAAAGTCATTTATTCCACAACATCTCCATTTTACCCTCTTTTATTGCACATGGGCTGACAAGGGGAAAGGGGGAAGTGAGAATAATCCTCTATCACATGGGTATGTGCAGGGCAAAGATATTTTTTCTTCTTAGTTATAAATTTGCTTTTCTGTGATGCAGAAAGACTCTGATCTTCCCTAACTCCCATGCCCACTCTCAAATATCGTTGTGAATAGAATTCACATGGAAATTTTTGGAAGACTTAGCATTCCAATATTGATTGGTCACTGCTGAGCACAGGCAGAAATCCCCATTCTGTTTTATCCTCATGGACTTGTACCTAATGGAACTTCACAAGGAACAAGAGTTGATTGGGGTCACGCTGTCAGCTGCTTGGAAATTTGGATTTATACACAGTATTTAATCACTTGTTATTTCTCATAAAGTCTTAGACTTGGAAGGGATTTCAGAGATAATGTAATCAAACCCTCTGAGATATTCTGAGTTAATCAGTCTGGGTGTGACCTGAGCATAAGGGTTTTTAAAAGCTCCCCAGGTGACTCTGATGTGTAGCAAAGTTCTGGAACACTGCCTTAATATCCTAATACAAGATTTCTCAACTTTGGCATATTGACATTGTGGAGTGGAATCATTCTTTGTTCTTGGGGGTTCTTCATACACACTGTAGGGTCTTTAGCAGCATTCTGGCTTCTACCTAGAACATGTTAATAGCATCCCTTCCCCTCAGTTGTCACAAATGTCAAAAATGTCTCCAGGAATTGCCAAATGTCCCCTGGGGAGCAAAATAACCCTAGTTGAGGGCCACTGCCCTAATTTCTTCAGTTCTCACCCTCTGTGACCTGTTAGCAGTATTATGAAACTCCCCCTTCAAAGGACACTCCTTATTTTGGCTTTCACAACACTACACTCTCTAACAGTATACAAAAACATATTGATATTCAAAACATATTTATAGAGTGGACCTAGAAACTGCTCATGTGTCTTTTACTCACTTACCATTGGCCACTGAGCTTCAAGGGAGATGAGAAATGTAACCATTATTTTGGGCAGTCACATGTCTAGCTAAAGACTGGGGTTCTGACCCTATAATACTTTCAGGTCATGTCTTTTTCCCATTTTCTCTGCTTCCCACCAACTGGAGGAACAGATGTGGTAATCTTGAGTCACCTTAGACCATGTGAACAAAGTCATGACGCTGAGGTTGATAAAGCAAAAAGATAGAGAGAGCCTAAGTCCCTGACCTCCCAGAGACACCATATCAGCCCTAGACTGCTTACTTCTAAACTATCATATAAGAGAGAAAGAAATACACTTCTGTCTGGTTTAAGCTATCATTATTTGAGTGTCACTGTTATATCAGCTGAACCTACATCCTAATCAATACAAAGCTAGTCAAATTCAGCTATCACTTCCAGCAACTCTCAGATCTATGTCTCCAGCTCTTAAAACTCTCCCAAGCTCTAATCCTACATTTCAGTTACCTATCAGAAGCTCCAGCTGGATATCCAGCTAGGACCTTAGACTTAGTATACTTAAAACCAAACTCATCATTCTTTTTTCCCATGCTAACCCTTTCTGCTATTTTCACTCAATGCTGTTTAAAAGGCATCTTATTCTCCAAGTCACCCAGGCTCCAAATTCATGGCACCTGCCTCCTTATGACAACTATAGTCAGTTAATATCTCCCTAACAACCTTAGCTCCCCACACTCCTCTACACATCCCATACAGCCAAACCAAACCACTAGCTAGTCTGCCCTCCTAAATATGCTCTAAGCTTCCAGAATTCTTGCAGATTCTATACTGCTCAATATGCGCTTCTCCCTAAAGGCATGTCTGAGTCATCCACAAAAATCCATCCTGAAGCCTTGCATGTGGTAGGTACAAAAGTGTTATTCAAATTGAAGAGATCAAGCAGCTTGGCCAAAGCCACATGGCTAGTTAGAAATGTTCCGCTATATAATGCAGACTGCACATTCAGATGATAAACTATATTTCTTGCTTTTTTAAATTGGGCTGACAATGCCATAAGGACGTGGACTTCTTCGAAAAAGGTAGTGATTTGAGAAATTCTAAACTACAATTTAGATCAGCGTTCTGCTATTCTGAGCCTTTGGAATACCATGAACTATAATTATAGTTCATATGTATCTTCAGCCAAACATGCTCTAGCCTGGCTGATTCTTCATGAGCCAGGAAGCATTTAGACTACTGTGATATTTTTTTAAATTGAGAATTACTGTGGGATCCTCTGGGCCAATTTTTAAACAAATCAGTGGATATCATGGTCAATAGTTGAGCCATGTGGCCCACTCTTACAATTGAAAGTCTGTAGCCAGCTTTGTTTATGTGCCCATGATTTTTTAAGAGTTTTAAGCCATAGGATAAAGAAAGAGAACCAGAATTTATTGAGTACCTACTTAGACACTTGGCTAGATACTTTAGTCATTAGCATTACAACCCTAGGAGGTAGATAGGAATTGCAAAACACAAAGAAGTAGGAAGACAGGCAACAGGGCCATTTGCTCAGGCCTCAAATGATGGGCCTCCAAGTTTTGTTGCTTTTCAGAAGCAAATTTGAGCAGGGTTGGTTTAAGCCTTAAACAATATCCTCCAACTCATTCTAAGAACCATATTGTCCCCAATTACCTTGGCCTGGCTAGTCATTCACAGCTACCTATAAATTCCAGCTGGGAAACTGTCCTCTTGGCCACTTAAGAAACTGGTGCTCAGATTAGTATCACTTCTGCTAACATGGAGACCTTTCTTCCCCTAGAGCACAAGGAAACACTCTCTTTATCATCCAGCTATTTCTATAAATATGAAAGACTGATTAATTGTAGATACTCTTGTATGTTACAAATATATAATAAAATGTATTATTAATGTCTTTATTATAGTTTTTAAATATTTTATTTAAAAAACTATTCCTTATAATTCTCTACATTTTACCTTTCCCTTTATTAGTTGTAAGCCTGGTTGACATAAAACAGAAAAATTTCACATTCAATTATTTTCTTTTATGCCTGCACTAGTGTTTTTTTGTTTTTATGTCAGCTCGGTTTGCATTTTTAAATATTCACACAGTTTCATCGACCATTTTTAAAGGTATTATTTAATTAGACACTGAATTCCAGAATTTAGGTCTTGCCTAGGAAATAATTTAGGCTTAAAAATAACTGCTTTACACACTTTTAGTATGTGAAATAGATACTGCATGTCACCAAATTTCTTTGTAAATAAGTTAGTTTTTCTGGTTTGTCTCATTATTTTTCAGCCCTTTGTACTTGCTAAATCTAAGGGCAAGACGAAAGTGTCAAAATGTAAGAGCTCTATACCTTATTGTGGTGTTAGACGGTATTACTAGTCCCATTTTACGTATGAGAAAACTGAGGCTCAGAGAGGCAAAGTAACTGTATAAGTAGGTTAGCAGCCAGACTCACAGTGAATTTCCCAATCTCTGGGAATGGATTTGTCTCTACAATACGCCACCCCATACCGCCCCTTGCTACTGTCGATTGGTCCAGGACCAGACATCTGACCTGAGCCAGGCCAATCAGACTTCTTCTCCAATGATTTTTGAAATTGGAATTGAGGGGAGAGACCAGGCCTTTTCTAACGATAAACTTGTGATCTGAGAGACACAAGAGCTCCCAAAAGCTATGATCCTTTCTAGGGTGAAAGCTGAACTAAAAGAATAAAGCCAACACATAGGGAGGAAAGAAACAGAGAGGAAAAAGGATCCTAGGGGCATTTAAGTTACTGACTGCTGCCACCCTAATTCTAGATGCCCTAGAATCCTTCCACTAGATTCCCCTTTTTGCCTAAACTGGGTTAAGCCATCTTTACACAACTAGCAACAGGCAGAGCAAAGAGGTCTGGATTGGAGGGTCTAACTCCTAAGCCCAGATCTTTTTGCTGTAGGTGATCAAGTTCACCTGATTGCTCATATTTCACCTCTGACAATGTGGGAATGAACAGCACAAAGGCACCGAATGCTACCCTTCAACTTCACGTGATTCACACACATATTCAGCCTCAATCTCCCATGACATGTAGGAAGCTGTTGTTCCCACTGGTGTACTTTGCAAGATGACACGTGCACCTAAGGGCATGGGTTTGGAAGGAAATGCTACACTCCCAGCTATGTGTCTACACTGGATTTGGGTGACATGGTAAGTAACCAGCCTCATGAAGCCACACCCAAGCAAACTGGTATAGACTTAGAAGGATAGGAAAGGAAAACAAAGGTAGTGGAAACTTTGAATTAAAGGCAAAGGTAACAGGCCTCCATACGGTTCTATTATTTGCTGCTTCTAAAGTACTTTCCCACGCATGTTCTTGTTTTGAATCTCACAGAAACTTTGGAGGGATAGAAAGCAGATATTACCTACATTTTATAGAGAAGAAAACGGTGAAAAGATACCTACCACAGTGACAAGAGCATGGTGGGTGCTCAATATGCTCATTCATTCATTCATTCCATGGGCTACTGGTGCTCAGTGACCATCTGATGTAGCTCAGGGCCATGAAGTGACTTGTCCGATGTGACACAGCTAATAAGGGGCAGAGGAGGCACTTATACTTAGGTTGTCTTGCTCTGTACTATACTATACAAGCTGCATCTGAAACTTTGAGCAATTCTAACCTCTTCATGAATTCATGCATGGCACATTCAGAGACTAATTCCCTACTGCATGAGAGAGGCACTTCTCAGGCCTGCCAGCCCTGCAGAAAGTTATTCAAATAAATGCTTACTGACCCTAGAAACAGTCAGATTTTCTAGCACTGCAAAGTCTTGCTACTCAAGCAAGGTGTTTCAGAAATCTATGACTCAAGTATAAAAATGCTCAAGAAAAACAGAATGATGACCGTAGGAACTAGTGAATGATATATGGATAAGGTACACAGGCCCAAACCCCTTTTGCTACTCTCAATGGCATGTGAAGCTAATTTAAAGAGACAGGTGGACATTCCAGTGCCTAAATCCTATGGTGGTAAAAACCTTGCTCTTCTATTAGTAGGCCATGCCAGCAGTGAAAAAATGTGACTTTTCCAGATGAGAACATGAAGATGATTGACACCTATCATTGCTTTATTGCCTTGTCACCAGAAGAATATCAGTTCAGAAATCACATGCAGAAAATAGATCAAAATTTAAATTGGGGAGGAGGCATTGCTGTCACTTGGGGAATCTCCCCCAGCTGAAGTTGCAGAAGCTTTTCCTACAGCCCCTGAGAGGCATCTGTCACTGATTCCTCCAGCATCCAACAGATGGCTTCTGTTCCCTGGGTGGACAGAATCAACTGGATGAGAATCACTACCTCAGATCTGTCTTAGACAGATTCCTGGCTGGATTCCAATCAGACCCAATCTTGAGAAAATGAATGGCATAATCCCCACAGGGAAATGCTTTTCTCCTAGGGCAAACTCTTCAAGGTTAGCCAGGATCAACATGGGATGCCCCTGGGCTTTGGGAAAAGTGAAAACTCGAGACTTATCCCAAGTCTCAGAGTGGCTCAGGTATTTGGTCATGCAAGCCAACAATCCAGTGAGCAGCTGAGGGTGCAAGGTGAACACTGAAGAAGATTCAGGCTGGGTGACTTTCAGCCCTTGGGGATCTGCTGGAGAGGTGTTCATAATCTGAAGGAGAGATAAATCACTTTATGGTAATTTATTCATTCCACAGACATTCGTAAAACCTCAGCCAAAAACAGGTACTGACTGGAAAAGATGACAAGGTGCTAGAAAGATTTTTCAAACAAGGTCTTCTTTCTTGAACAGCTAACCCTTGGCTGATCACCCCAACTTCAAGTAAAGACACTGGATTGTAAATTGCACTGGTCCCCCTAGGATGATGAGTGGTGTGCAGAGAATTTATTAATACTCACTAAAGCAATCAAGTAACTGGCTTTGAAATCAGAAGGCCAACTTGACTGTTTATAATGAGGATGAATGCTAGGAGTACTTCAGTTGAAAATTATGTAGGTACCAGGAGCACATGGCACTTTCACCAGTTGAAAAGTCCTACCTGACTTCCTGGGTAAGAAAGCTCTTCAGCTTACTGTCACTCATAAGACCCTGAGTAAGCTTCTCAAGAGGTCAGCAGCCGTCTTAAAATTTTATCTTTTGGTATTTGGCAATAGTCATTCAATTTTTATATCTTATTTATCAGAACTTATCCTATGGACATGTGCACATAAGAATGCAAAACTACATGTCCGGATGCACGGAGATGTTCATTGCCACACCCCTTATAACAGGGAAAAACTATGAACCACCACAATGAATCAGAGTACATTCATAGAGTAAAAGAACATGAGGCAGTTGTGAAATGACAGCCTGGTTTGAACAGTAAGATCCCATTGTTGTTAACTTTGAAAGAATAGTTGATAAAGATGGATATAAACATACTTGGAAACATGCTTTTATACATATTTAATCTGAAAAGAAATACAAGAAACAGGAGAGGGCACTAAAGAAAGAATTAATTTTCTTTTTATATGCTTTTATACATTAAATTTTTTTTATAATGGAGCATCTATTATCTTTAAATTTTTTCAACTATTTATTAAAAATTCTGTTTCTCAATCTTTCTTCAGAATGTCAGCCCACCATCTGTTCCACCTGACGATTGTCTGGACCATTAATTACCAGTGAGCTTGCCCTTGAACTCAATAGGCCTCAGTGAATTGTGACTCCAAGACCCCTTTCCTGCTCACAATTTTAAAGACGGAAGGTTCAGTTATTTAACTGCCATCATTATAGGCAGATGATTCATGTGGTTGTATAATCACTTCCTCCTAGAAACAGTGATGAGCCCAGACCTGGGTCAGTTAAGGGAGACAAATCCACATTTTTAATATACTTTCGACCTTCCTAAAACACACTGGCAAAGGAAATTGAAATGGTGACAGGTGGGGAGTTATTATTGAATGGATATAGTTTCAGTTTTGCAAGAAAACACAACAATGTAGATATACTTAATGCCACTGAACTGTACACTTAAAAATGGTTAAGATGGTAGATTTTATGTTACGTGCATTTTACCACAATTTTTTAAATGCATGCAGTTAAATTCATTCATCTTCATTTACTAAATCACACTTCACACATCCATGAAATCAGAATTTATTTTTTTAAAAAATGGTAACAAGAATATCAAACAAAAACAAAAACCCTGTGTAATGCATTCTATCTGAAAGCAGAAGCAAAGACAGCCACTGGGATTTTGGCAAATTATACCCACTCCCTCCACAGAAGAAAACAAAAAGTCCGTATATTACTTAGCCCTAAAGAGATATTTTCTCCCTATAACATGATAATATTGTAAAAGAAAAGATTTTGGTAGGACACCAGGAAGCTAGCCATGTGTAAAGGACCAGGACAAATGAAAATTAATTGTGAGCCCTTGAGGGTGACAGAAATAATGCACGAAGGTGCATGAAATGAAATAGTGGCCCTTCCAGAAGGGCTTAAGCACAGGTATCCTAGCAGCTTCCCCTGCAACACTCCGTCTAACAGGTAATTGTTTCCATGTTATCACACTAGTCACTCATTAACATCCAACTGTCTGGCCAAGTCACACAGCAGAAGCCTGACTCTCGCCAACTGCACATTAAAGAAATTTACTGATTGTAGGAAAGTAACCTTTTTGGTGAGTGAAAGGGACACCCTGTCCCTTATCCCAATTTCCAATTAGAATCTGGGCAAACTACTGGTCTGGAAAAATGCTTCTGTCATCAGAGATTCTGGAAAAATTATAAATAGGAAACATTTTTTAAAAACCTTGTGAGCCAAGTACAGGCAGAGCTCACATTCCTTTTCCCACCCAGAGGCCAGCTGCTTTCCATGCTACTGCAAAGATTCTCCTCACTTAACTTTGTTGAGCCTTAATTTTGCCATCTGTAAAGTGAGATAATAGTAGTGCCTCCCTCCCATGGTTAGGATTAAATGAGTTAACACAAGAAAAGTGATCAGCACAGAACCTGGCCACACACTCAACCAGTTAGAGGCAACAGCGCCATCACCATCATCACCTTCATTATTGCGGGTATTTCCAACCATAGCCTTGCCTCCGTCACTCACAGCCAGCTGTCTGCCAACCCCATTCTCTCTCAGTCATTACTTATTGTTGGTTTGGAAATACTTTCTTTGGCTCCCGTTTTTGACCTCTCCACAGATTTTCTCCATATATTACCCATTTTACTTTAATAGCAAGAGCTTGACAAGGTCATTTTTGCAATCTCCTTCTTGTTAGTGATCAGCAAACTGGCTAGAGGTCATTGTGGCTTTACTTACAACAGAGCTGACCTTGAAAGGCTGTATTTAAGAAGCTGGAACTGAGAGAGTTCCTAGAGTGTGGGAATTTCAGTGCCAAATCAGAAAAGTCCTGGGCAAACCAGGACAAGTTTGTCACCATGGGCAGAGGAGCATTATGTAGGCTCTGGAGTCTGGATTCGAATTCTGATTTTTGCCACTTCAGAGCTGTGTAAACGTGGACAAGTCACCTAACCTCTCCAAGCCTCAGTTTTCTCATCTGTAGAACGAAGATAATAAAAGTCCCTACGCAGAATTGTTATGAGGATAAATGAGTTAATTAATGTAAACAGCTCAGGATAGTGCCTGGCACATTGTCCATGCACGATTAATGTCACCTATTAGTAACTCAAAGTTGTGTAACATCAAGACATTATCCAAATGTACAATAAAATCTCTATCAATCAGACACAATCTAACCTGGATCTTTAACTGAATTTGTTGTTTCAATGCTTCCCTTTTAATCGGAAGTACGAAAGCAGGACAAGTCAATATTTTGTTTCCCCCAAATGTCAATTCGGGCTTAAACTTGGGCGTTGTGTTGGTTTTAGCCCAAATCATCTACACATCTACATGTGTGGCCAGGTTCTGTGCTGATCACTTTTCTTGTGTTAACTCATTTAATGTACGTTTCTAACATCGCTAGCCAGGAGCCATCATGGCTAATGCTGACCATAACTGTTCCCAAGTCAGCCCCGTTATCCTGAATCAAGGGACAGCCAATCACCTTTACCATACTCTATTGTTCTAAGATCCTGGACCAGGACCATGTAGCCCTCCTTCAACCAGAAAACTCCATTATTCAGAACTTCCTCTACTCCCAAACGCTCTATTTTATGTAGGCATTCCTGTACTAGGAAAGCCAGTCCTGGGTGATTCATTTACATCACAAAGGTAAGACAATTGCAATGAGTTGAATCTTGTCTCTCTCAAAGATATTGCAGCTGGGACTCTGCCCCCAATTACAATGTGTAGGTTATTTCCCCCCTATACCACTGGACACATCTGTCTGTGAAAAACATGGTCACCTGTTTGTTCATTTAACAAATGCTTATCAAGCATTTTTAAGTGTCAGGCACTTTTGCAAGCACTGGTGATAGATAGACATTGGAAAACAAGACAGAAACGTCTTCACCCTCATGGAGATTCTAATCCAGACAGAGAAACAGACAACAAGCAAGAAAACAGATAAGTAAACAAGGGATATTTGACAGCAATAAAGGCTACGGGAAATAGAAAGCAGGGGGATTATTTCATTCATTGTTCATTCAAACATGATGTATGAGCATCTGTGATGGACCAGGCATGGTGCTAGGTGCTGGACATATGTCAATGAGCAAAATCTGACAGAAATCCCTGCCCACTGGACTTTTTGTTCTAGCTTCCAGAAGTGACACACAGACACAGACAGTGTGGAGTAGAGGGAGGGATACTATTTTAGAAGCAGTGGTCAGGGGAAGAGACTTTTGAGCTGAAAGGAAAGTCTCTCCAAGAACCTGTCAGGAGAACAATAAATGCAAAGGCCCTGAGGCAAGGTAGCTTCCAGGAACAGAAAAGCAGCCAGTGGAGCTGAAGCAAAGCAAGAGAAAACTGATATTTTGTGAAAAATCCACAAGTTTCCAAACTTCCAAACTGTAATTGAGCAGGGGACTGGGCATGGGAGTTGGAATGGAGAATGGAAAGGTTTTTACTTCCATCTTCCACTCACCCATTTTTCTTGTACCTGCAACAGAATCCCGAAAGTCCAGCTTTCCAATCCAAAACTCCCAGGGAAGTGAGAGTGCAGGTGAGGGAACACTAATGTGTCACAACCCAGCAAGCCAGGAGCCAGTCACCCCTGCCCCGATCTTTGCAGGCTTTCCCTTGCCAAATGCATCACCTCTCCCTTACTGGAAGGAGTGAAGACACCCAGGCAACCTACTGTAATGGTTATATTGGATTTTGCCAGCATCCAAGTGCCATCTATCTTTCACTTCTCTGCCTTGCTAGAGCTCAGCATTTGTTTCGCCCCCAGATGCAGAACCATGTAAGATAAACTGCGTTTTGATCTGCTTTGGTTACATCTGTTTGTTCTCTCCATCCAGGGAAATCCCCCAAACAGCCTAGACGACCCCTTTTCATTCTGTGCATTTCTCACCTCTGGGTGTGAGGCTGTCAGTCCCAACAACTGGCAACAAGGGTAGCTTCTCTGCAAAGGTGTAACACGATGCTTTGGGGGGGGGGTAATTTACACTGGAAGTAGATATTGGAAGTTATTCTTAATTTGCAGCTTACTGGCATTTCACACAATGCTGAAATTCACTAGTCCTCACAGTAAGGGACTAGGTCATTAAGTCTTTTCTCTCTCTTTTCTTCCTTCCTTTCCTCCTTCCTTCCTTCCTTTCCTTTCTCTTGCTCTCTTGCTCGCTCTCTCTGTGTCTCTCTGTCTCTCTGTCTCTCTCTCTTTCTCTCTCTCTCTCTCTCTCTCTCTCTTTCTCACACACACACACACACACACACACACACACACACACACACACACACACACACAGAATGATTTTCCTCCTTTCTTTTTACTTCAGAGGAAAAAGAAGAGTTCAGAGCCAAAAACCAAGAGCTAGCAGGCAAATACAGGGTAGCTCAGGACCTTCACTTCAGCTGTCCTGACACTCATCCTGGGGTAAGAATGAACCACCCTCCCTCGCCCCAGGGCTCAGCACTTCCTCTGCTTTCCAGCCACTTCTGGGAAGCCTCTCCTACCAGGGAGTGCTGAGAAATAGCTTTTTGTCTTAAATTGCAAGAGCTCCCATTCCAGGGATCAAGAGGTACCAAGGTGAGAAAGTGGAAGAAGCCCAGTTTTAAATTAGATTGGACGATGGCCTCTTTGGAAATGGCAGGTTTCTAGAAGCTGGTAGAGTAAATATTGTCGGTCTCAATGGACAATCTTGAGAGGGTCTTCTACACAGAGAAACAGGGATCCCAGGGGTGTAGAGAGTTCCAAGTGTTGGGAGTCACCAAAGGGTAGCAGCTTAGAAGCACTTCACCCATCCATGTAATTAGTCGGCTCTACTCCCTGGCTTTGATGGGACCTATTGATTGATATTGACTGTTTCTCAGTCTTTTGTAAATGGCAAGCCCCAACTCCCACCTTCCATGTGGTTGCCTTTGAAGTCCTCCTGGGTAGAAATTTTGAAGCCACACTGATAAAAAAAAATAATAATAATAATTCAGTAACTACTCAAGACCTTCTGCTGTCCACATTCTCATCCTCAAAATATTTTATATTTATAGAACACTTCACAATTTCTACACCTTTTCCCTCATAAATTATTGCTTTGAATTTCATGACAAACCCTCGGGGTAATAAGTAGGGGTCATTCGCCCCTTTTTACTGCATAGGAAACTGATGTTCAGAGAGGTTAAATAACTTGTCCAAGGTCGCCCAGCTAATACAGGAAGTGGAGAAATAGGGACTCAGATCCATGCAACCACCAGATTTTGGTGGTTGGCAAACAAAGACCACACATGCTTAGGATGGCCAGAGAAGATGTGGAACAGGCTTTCCCACCAGAGGTGGCAGAGCGTGCTCTCAGTGGCAGCCTCATTATAATGATTAAATCGTCTTGTGTTGGTGACAGATTGGAAGATTAGAAAGCAGGTGGACTATGAACCCAAGAGCACCTCTGGGACAGCCCAACCAATGTAAGCCATCCATCACCAGGAGCCGGGCAGGGCCTGATGGGCTTCTCCAGCGCCTCTGGGGACAAGACAACCAGGGGGCCCTGATGAGCCAGATGTTATCTATTGCCATTTGCATCTAAAGTTCCTCATTTCTTGGCATAAATTGATGGAGGAGGCATAAAGGGGTGGCATCATGATGGCACTTTCGATTCTTTTTTGACTCCCATTTAGAGCAGTCTCAAGGGAGATGTTCCCCGAAGGTTAACTGACTTTAGGTGATGAGCAGGAATATAATTAGACATCCTAGTCAAGAAGCATCGGAGGCTTGTGGAAGGCAATTTGGCAGAATCTATCAAATTTTTAAACACATAAATTTATTCTACAAATATATTCTCTCATGGGCCAAATAAAGAATTTATAAAGACATTCACTGTAGTATTTACCCACATACAGGCATATATACTTCAGAGATAGTTCGGGTTCAATTCCAGACACTGCAATAAAGCAAATATCAAAATAAAGCAAGTCATACAAATTTTTTGGTTTCCCAGTCCATATAAAAGTTATGTTTATACTTTACTGTAGTCTATTAAGTGTACAATAGCATTATGTCAAAAAATGTAAATACCCTAATCAGGTAATACTTTATTGCTAAAAAATGTGAACCATCATCTGAGTCTTAAGCAAATAATAATTTTTTTTTGCTGGTGGAGGGACTTACTTTCAATTTGTAAAAAAATGCAATATCTGTGAAGTATAATAAAATGAGGTATGCCTATATTGAACAAATATCTGTTAAGCATTGAGAGCAAAAAATATGCCCACATAGCGGCCCTCATGAGCTTCTAGAGAGGAAACATTTATTCATTTACTCGATAAATCTTTACTGAGTCCCTACTATGTGCCAGACACTGTTCTAGGAAAGGGTTGCTGAATAAGATATAGGCTCCCTCTTAAATTTGCATTTCAGATAAACACAATTTTTTTTAAGTATAACTATGTCTCAAATGTCTTGTCTTCTTGGGACATAAGTATGAGACATACTTATATTTACAAATTATTCATTGTATTTTTGAAATTCAAATTTAATCGGGACATCTATATTTTAATTTGCTAACTCTGACAATGCAATTCTAAAAACATTTTTTATAGGAGCAAAAGTTCAGAAATGACCTAAGTGTCCATCAACAGGGAACTTGTTAAGTAAACTATAGTAAATCCAAATAATAAGAAATCGTTACTGAAAAAAAGAATAAGGTAGATCCACATGATTTGAAATGTTCCAAGATGCATAATTAGGTGAAAAGAGGAAGGGTCAAAATAGTGTACAACTTATCCCACCATCTGGGATGAAAAAGAAATATGGAGATATGAACACATATGTTCATCGAAGCATAGACTCTCTGGAAGGTTCCCTGAGATGGGTGACAGAGCTTGCTTCTATGGGAGAGGAACAAGAAGACTATGAAATAACAAGAGTGCCACACATACACTTTCTGAAGCTTATGAATTTTAAAGTATGTCCATACATCACTTATTTTTAAAGAAATTCTTTATCTGTGTTGAGTTTTAAGATATCTTAACTAGGAGGGCTGTAAGATTCTTGGACAGTGTAGCCATAGCCTTCCTGAGCCTTTAATAGTTAGGATTTCAGGACAGTCCCTGAGGCAGGAGAAAGGATAGAATGACCGTGGAGGGTCACTTGAATTCAACATCAGAATCATGGCACACACATAGGTTGTATACATAATTTTCAGGGCCCAGTACAAAATATTAACCTCTTGTTTATAAATTAAGAATTTCACATGGAAGAAACCTACATGCCCATCAATAGACAACTGGATATAGAAGTTATATGGTACATATAGACAATTGAATATTACTCAGCCATAAAAATGGAAATCTTACCATTTGCAATGACATGGATGGACCTAGAGGGTATTATGCTAAGTGAAATAAGTCAGACAGAAAAAGACAAATACCATACGATTTCATGTATATGTGGAATATAAATAACAAAATAAATAAATAAACAAAAGAAAATAGACTCATAAATACAGAGAACAAACTGGTAATTGCCAGATGAGTGAAGAAGTTGAAGGAATTATGAAGTCCACATTGGTATTTACAAAATAGTCACGGGGATGTGAAGTACAGCGTAGAGAATATAGTCAATAATATTGTAACAACTGTGTATAGTTCCAGGTGGGGATTAGATTAATCAGGGGAATCACTTTGTCAATTATATAAATGTCTAACCTCTATGCTGTACACCTGAAACTAATAGAAAATAATATTGAATGTCAACTCTAATTGAAAAATAAAACTATTAAAAAAGAAAAAGAATTTTAAAGCGGTAACAGCTGAGCGTTAAATCAAGTATGGGGTCCTTCTGAACACGGGGCCCTGCTTGGCTGTCCAGGTCACCTGCCATAGAGCCAGTCCTACCCACACACAGCAGCCAGTAGGGCAGAAAGGGGCAATTTTGCTGCAAGACATCTCAGCCCTGCAAAACAGAGAAAACCCACAGCAGCTAGTAGCTTTTCATGAATAAGGACACCTGGGGACATAATTTCTCACAGAGCCATTTTCCAGTCACCACTGCTCTGGTCATGAGCTCAGAAGAGAAACCAAAGCAGTAAAATAAACATAAATCAGCACCAACCATGTTAATAAAACAGATCCAAAGGGTCAGTGTGGCAAGCAGGACATTAGAATTCAGACAGTTTTAGTATCTTCCCGGACAAATTACACAAATTGCTGTCAGAGGTATCCCAAAGTTCACACAGAATATGCCTCCTGACTCATTTAACTCTCATTTCCCTGGCAGTAAATTATTAACTGAACAAGCTCGAGCTGGTCCAGCTGTTGTCCCAACATAGGCCTAATGTCTATACAGAAAACTGCTCAATAATCTACACTGGAAGTGACCCAGCGCTAAATCCATCTCTCTCTGAGCAACGGAACTGGGCTGCAGAGGAATCCTCTATACAGTGTCCTGCTTCCTGTTGGAGCAGGGTGCAGAGTCCCCATTGAGGGGCCTGCAGCCTCAGAGCAGCAGTCCCAGTGGTCAGCAGCCTCACAAGACTGAGGACACCAAAGGGCCTACTGAGCCCTCCCGTGCGTGAGAAGGAAAAGGGAAAGAGAAAAGGAAGGGAAAGAAAGAGACTCTGCATGAGATGAGAGCATAGGTTGAAGGAGGGCTGGGATGGAACTAGGAAGAGAAAAGAAATATAAGCTTTGGGACAAAGTATACGGTTCCAAAGAGCAGTTTCCTCATTACTGCTTCCATCTCAGACTGCTTCTAGAAGTCCTTCCAGTCCTTGAGGCTCAACTCAAAGGACACATCCTCCCAGGAGCTTGCACTGAGTGCCACAGAACAATATTGCTACAAAAAGAAATAATAATAGCTAAATGCACTAACTGCATTTAGTGCCTCCAATCCTTTGAGGTGGACATTATGACTGCTCCAATTTTGCAAATAAAGAAACCGAGGTGCAGAGAGGTTTAGTAACTTGTCCACTGTCACACAGGTGGTAAATGGTACAACTGGAACCATGCAGTCTGACTCTGGAGCCCTCACTTTTAACCATTCTGTGCTACCATTTCCTTCTTCTGCCTCACTGACTGCTCTCAAGTGGCTCAGACTTTTCTGTTTGTGGTCTGGATGGCATGTCCAAGCTTCACCTCTCCACCCACCCCTGGACACCAGGAACTCTGTCTTACTCATACCCCTACTCCTCCAGCAATCCAATACAATGTCTAGCACATTGTAGGTGCCTAATAAATATCAATTCCATTCCTTTCTCTCATCAGACACATGTACCAAAAGAATTATGTCTCAGCTGCACACTGGGAGAAAACATTTACAAATCACATGTCCAAGACAGGACTTGTATCCAAAACATATAATGAACTCTCATAACTGCACAATAAGAAAACAGGCAACTCAATTAAAAAATGAGCAAAAGATATAAACAAATACTTTACCAAAGAGGATATGAGGATGGCAAATAAGGCAATATCATTAATCATTAGGGAAATGCAACTTTAAAATATGATGAGATGTTACCACACACCTATTAGAATGACTAACATAAAAACTGACAATACCAAATGCTGGGAGTGACGTGGAACAACTGGAACTCTCACACATGGCTGGTAAGAATGCAAAATGGAATAGCCCACTCTGGAAAATAGCTTGGCAGTTCCTTATAAAGTTAAACATACATACATTTACCCTATGACCTAGTGGTCCCAATCCTGGGCATTTACCCTGGAGAAATGAATATTTATATCCACACAAGAACTTGTACATGTATACTTATAGTATCTCTATTCATAATTGCCAAAAATTGGAATAGCCTCATTGTCTTTGAAAAGTTGAGTGAATAAATAAACTGTAGTACCTCCATATAATGGAATACTACTCAGCAATAAAAAGGAATGACCTTTTGGTACACACAACTTGGATAAATCTCAAAGGCATTTATGCTGAGTAAAGGAAGCCAGTCTCAAAAGGTTACATGCTGAACGATGCCATTTATATAACATTCTCAAATGATAAAACTATAGGGATAAAAAATAGATTGGTAGTTCCCAAGGGCTAGGGATGGGGTGGAGTGGCAACAAAGAGACAGCAGATGGGGTTTTTTTGTGGTAATTGAACAACCCTGTATTCTGATTATGGTGGTGGTTATATAAATCTATATATGTGTTGAAATTTATAGAACTACCCACTAGAATGGCTATAATCAAAAAGACATAATAACAAATGTTAGAAAGGATGTAAAGAAATCGGAACCTTCATACATTGCTGGTGGGAATATAAAATTGTGCAGCCACTTTGGATAACAGTCTAGCAATCCCTCAAAAAGTTAAACATAGAGTTTCCATATGATGCAGTGATTCCACTCATAGATAACACCCGAGAGATTGAAAATATACATACATGTACACACACACACCAAAAAGAAAAAAAAAAAACAGTCATTCCCTCTGTACACCATGCCTGACAGAAACACATCAGAACATTTTTTCCAGTTCCATAAAGTCCACTGATCTCTCCATAAACATAGGGTTGATGAGACTATCAACACCTGAAGGCAGATCCACTCTGCAACGCTCTGCCTCCTCCATTCTCCTCAGACTCTCTCACTGCCCACCTTGGTGGCTGGGGATGGAAAGTGGAGGAGGCAGAAAGAACCCACTTAATAAGCACAGTCTCAGTAGAGTGGAGCAGGCTTTCTGAGTTACCCTTCTCAGGGACATTGTATATTCAAAGAAGGCGGTGTGCCATACAAAGGCATGAATGGCTAAGGATGGAACTCCAGATGCTAGCAGAGGTGGTTTTGAGAGAGAGGGTCTCTTTCCTTTGACTTTTCAGTCTATGTCTGGACTGGTTCTATTTGTTTGGCCTGTCTGTTTTCTTAGAATACAGAACAAGAGCCAAGCTAGCAGCATTCCATTTGCTTAATGACTTGTGGTTTGTATCAAAATTTCATTCAGTTATGATTAGGTATTGTCTGGGGGCATTTATGGGCTTTCTAGACCAAGCAATCTCACACTTAATTGAAAGCTCTTCTGTATTATCCACTGTTGTTACATGCAGGTGTGTCTTTTCTCCCTGTTTTAGTTATTAAGACTTTGGGTTACAGATTACAAAAACCAACTCAAGCAAGCTTAAGCAAAGGACTTTATAAGATTACAGGCAGGACCAGAAAAAGTTAAGCCTCAGGGAAAGCAAGAATGTGAGCATATACACTGAGGATCAGGGAGTAGAAACTGGGGGCCCACCCTAATGGATGGGAAAATTAGATCTCAGAGAATAATAATCATTTAACATGAGTTGAACATTTACCATGTGCCAGGCACTGGTCTAAATTTTACATACATTAACTCATGTAATCATAAAAGTAACCTTATGAGGTAGTCTTACATTACTATCATCATCATCATCATCATCAGTAGTATTACTATTATTATTTACATTACTATTACTCTTCCCATTTCACAAGAGGAAACTGAAGTACACAGAAGATAAGCAACATCCAAGGCCTTCCAACTGGCATTTAGCTCAGGAACTTTGGTTTCAGAATCCACACGTGTAAACACCATGTAAATCATGCCCTCAAGAGTTGTGCAGTGGGCAACCTGTATACCTGAACATGGCTGTCTTGACTATAGGATATAAACTAAATCAATGTTTCTCAACAGGGGCACTGTGGGTATTGTGGGCCAGATCATTTGTTGTGCAGGACCATCTCAACCCCATTTGCTAAATGCCAGTAATAGTAAATCCTCCAATCATTGTGACAATCAAAATCTCCCCTTTGGAGACCGTACCAGCCTTAGCTGAGAACCACTGGGATTAAACAGACACATCCAAAAGGTGTCTAACTCTCCATTTTATGAACCCCTTGAGACCTAAAACCCATGTGCCTTCTTTTCCTCCTGCCCCCACAGTGGTCCAGAGAACTGTATACAAACTCACTCCACAAATGCAGGATATGCACTTTCCCTAGAGCCTGAAGGTACCCAGAGTTCTTACCTCAAGCTCCCTCTCCAGCATTTGACTGGGCATTAAATAAAGGAAGGTAATCAGTCTTATTGACCTGGAATGATAAAGATGAGTCAGATGTGGTAGAGTCACCTTTAACAAGCTTTCAAGAACATATGACAGTTTTCACAGTTTGAGAATTAGTAATTCCTAATATTAAAAAAAGTAAAAGTTTTTTAATTTTGGAAAAGATAAAAGTACCTATAATCCTAACCTTTGCATAACTACTCTGTTTTGCATGTTAACCTCCATCTGCTGTCTACACTCGCCTTCACAGTGTACATAGTTATAGTCAAAGAGCACACCATCTGGGGTTATTCTACTTTCACTTAATGCTTATAAATGTTTTCTATAGGGTCTTCATAATGAATGATCTTTTTACCATCTGCATAGTGTTCCAATGCATAGATCTACTTTAATTTAAAACAATCTCCCAAGTGTCTAATGTTTAGCTAGTTGTCAGGTTTATTTATTTGTTTGCTTATTTGCTTGCTTTATCAGTAATGCTGCAGTACACATTCTTATACACATAATTCTGCTTCTGTTTTAATTATTCAGATAATTCTCAGAAATGGAATTATTGAGTCGATGGGTATGGGCATCTTTATGGCTCTTGGCATGGAGTTCCATATCACTTTCTAAGAGGTATGTACCAAATTGCAATGTCTCCTGACAGTCTACGAGTGCACCAATTTCACTGTAACTTCACCAGCATTTTAGATTGTCATTTAAAAAAATAATCCACCCACTATGTGAAATAGTTGTATTTCAAGTTGGTTTAACTTTCCATTTCTGTGATTTCATGCATTTTTCTGGTGCTGTTATTTGTATTCCACCTTATATTAATAAGTCATACATAGAGTCCAGAGTGATCATTATTATCTTCGTTTTATGCATCAAAACCTCAGTCAGAATGGTTAAGGAAAGTTGCCCAAGTTCACAAAGATGGTCAAACTTGGAAAATTTTCAACTTGCTTAGACCAGTGATCTTCCCACCCCACCCATAGCCTCCCCTGGCTCAGACAGGCTCAGTGCGGAAATTCGTTTGCAGGATGCTGTTCCCACGCAGGAGCAGATGAAGGGCTGGTTCAAAGAGCTTATGAGGTCTGTAGTTAACGCCTATCTGGCTCCAAGTGCTGGGCCCAGGTCCCGGCCCTCAGCTTCCCTCCCTGCCTCTTCTGTTTCAGGTCCTGTAGAACGAATAGGGGGTTTCTCAGTGTTTCACATTAAATCAATTCCTGAAGATAGTGACTCCCAGACCTGGCTCCTTCACCAAATCCCTTGGGAGAACTCTTCCCACTTCCCACTCAAGGAGTCCTGGCCTCCAGAATCAGAATCTCCAGGGACTGGGGTCTGAGGAACTATAGTTTTTAACCCCCTCCAGGTAATGACAAAGCTCACCTACGTTTAGAACCCACGGCCTTAGGGTTCATAAGATCACCCAGGGGTGCTTGTTAAAGATTCCAACCTACCTTGAGTCTGGTGTTAGGGCCATGGAATTGCATTCCAACAAGCATGACATCCACAGAGCACACTAAAGGGACATTTGGGGCCCAGGAAAATGCCTCTGCAGCCATTGTTTTTCCAATTTAATTAAAAGTAGAGGAGCCTCGATTGGAACCGGCTCTTCCTTCTTCCCAAAGGAACCAGCTAAACTTCTTGTAGATCCAGTTTTCTCGTCTAGCTCCTAAACAATAGCAAAAAAGCATTGGATAGTGAAGGAACAGGCGAACAGTTTTTCTGCCCAAGAGAAAACTCTCACTCTCTAGCAGAAGGAGGGGCTGCGGTGGACAGCATGGCAGGTGGTGTTTATCTGCAATCATGGGCTATTCACCAAACTCCCAAACCGCCTCTTAAATGCAAATTGTCCACCGGCGTCATCACTTAGCCATTCATCCTGGGAATTGATGGCAGCAGCTTAAATCGCCTTTTTTCTCCTCTTTCCCGAAACAAACTCCCAAAAAGGCAGCCAAAACTGGAAGCCACACGAAGGCACCACTTCCTATGTGACAGGCCAGAACATCACCCCTGGGTGGACCACCAGCCCCAGGACTTAAAACAAGAAGTCGAGTTTGTTTACACAGGCAAAATCACGAAGATGTTTTTTGCATGAAGTTCCAAATTTTTCTCCCTTTATTAGAGGTGGGAAGAGAAGATATTTAACTTCAGATTTTTAACAATCTTCCTACCTTACTCTCCACCACATACTATCTGTGAACAGGCATCTTAGGGTCACAGCCCAGACCAAGTTTGAAAACTTGAGTACTGTGTAGCATCCCATATTATAAAGGGCTCCCCTTCATGTACACATTCAAAAAACTGTTCCCAAGAACTCACTAGCACCTAACACAGCCTTATCTCAAAAAAGGACAGACTTGGAACTTTAAAATAGTAATAATAATAATCTCATTAGTAAAGTCTTGTGCTTGCACAGTACATTACAGTTGCCAAATCTCTTTTACATACTTACGTTATTCTAGTTCTCCTTAATCAGTCAATGCATAAAAAGAATTATACATTATTAAGCATCTACTCTGTACCTAGCCCCACAGGCATGTAAAAAACATAAGCATAGGACAGTGGCCTTTAATCAAGTTGAATATCAGAATTACCCGGGGAGCTGTAGAAAAAATTCAGAAAATTCAAATGTCAGAACCACCAGGGATGCAGCTAGGAAACCTGGTTTTTAAACCTCCCCCAGCCATCTATCCTATACGCAAGGCAATAAGTCCAAATGATTTCAGTAGGTGTTTCTGGAATTTGGCTGCCTATTCGAATTACCTGGAGAGTCTAAAAGTCCCAGCATCCAGTCTGGCACCCTGACAGGTTAAACCAGAATGTCTGTGGGGTACCCAGGCACTGGTATTTTCTAAAGCTCTACAGGTGATACTAATATGCAGCCAAGCTTGAGAACCACTGAACCAAAGGAATGCAGAGGTGAGCAGAGGGTAGACCAGAGTAGCCAAGGATGTTTCTACAGGAGATGGGATCTGAGCCACGTCTTCAAGAATGAGCAGAAAAGAAGGAATTTGAGGGTGGAGAATAGCATAAGCAAAACTTTGGCTTAGGTGAAAGACTCGTAATAAGAAAGAAGTCTGGGCGCATAGGGTGGGGCCACATCCTGAGGGGCCCAGAATGCCAAGTAAGGAATTTAATTAGTAAGAGAGAGTCATAGAAGATCTTTCAAAGTTCTTGGAGAGGTAAATCTGAGAGTAGATAGCAAGTGCACAGAGGAAGGCTGGAGCCAGGGGAACCAGATAATAGATTGTTAAAGACTTTCTAAAATGATTACCACTTAGTAATGGAGAGATGGACATTCTCACATACTGCTGGTGGGGCTATAAATTGGTACAGACTTTCTGGAAGGCAGGGAAACCCCAGACCTTCAGATGCCTTTGTGAGAATGGACACAAGACACCCCTACCTCAAACAAACACAACCCCATGCCACAGTGCATGGCTTGGCAAGCAGAGTTGACTTTCAGCCCCATCTTGCTCCCCTTGACACTGGCTCCCACACTCAATGAACTACCTTCACGTTTGTCCGCAGCAGCTCTGCTAGAGAAAAAAAAGTTCACAAAGTTGCAGAACTGCACACAGTCAGCTTCAGCTGGGGCTCACTCAACGTGGACCATTTGAGGATTGTTCCTGCATAGATTCACTCACCACAGAGCTACATGTATCTTGGAAGTGCCTAAGAAAGCAGTGAGGATTCTGGAAGAACTTGGACCAAGATAGAGCACCTCAGTGGCAAGCATCATTGATCACCTATACAGTAGATACTTCCCTCTTCTGTCTTGTTTCAGAACTCTGCGTTTGTTACACAGCAATGTGCGCAGCACCAAGGATGACTTGGGATTGCTCTAAGTCATTCCTGGTAGTAACTGCTGTTCCCTTTGCCAGAAACTGGTCTAAGGGAGCATATAACAGTTCTAGCCACTAAAAATAAGAGGATTTGCCTTCTCCAAAAGTATGTGAAGCAGAAGCCCTTTTGCTGCCACCATGATCCCCCCACCTCATCCTTATTTCCTATTTGAAAGACTATTATGTAAGGATGTGATGTTGGAGCTGTGGCAGTTATTTTGCTACCGTGAAGCATATCAGAGTTTCTCAGAGATCCTCAGTCAGGAGAATCCCAGAAATTCTGACTCAATACCCTGACCCTGCTGAGCTGCTTAACTAATTCTGGAACTATCTACCTCCAGACTTCATGTTTTACAAGATAATTAGATACCCTTACATTTTAAGTTGTTATTCTTTAGGTATTCTATTACTTGCAGCTGAGCACATCTGAACATTCACAAATTAACTTGTTCAGCAAGAACCTAATGAGCTCCTACATGATACTAAGGAGTTAAAAATGAATAAGTTTTCAGCCCTCTGAGAGTTCAAATTCTAGAAAGGAAAACATGCAAACCCATGGGACGAGTACTCTAGCAGACATATGAATAAAGTACTGTAGGATGACTGTAGGATGATTTGGTCTGAGGATAAGAAGACATATAGATGGGGTTTTGTTCTAGATTTTAGGTTTCAGGGATATCCAAGTGAAATGTCTGTGGTGCTGCAGACAAGAGGTCTCAGTTAAACATAAACTAGAGAGGCACTAACAGAGAGCTGGTAGTTGAAGTCATGGGAGATGCTAATATCTCTCAGTATATATGTTAGGGATGCTTTCAGCAGCTTAAAAATTAGAATAGCAGGCCGGCTCAGGATTGATGTATTTGTTGGCTTAACTACATCAAAGCTCCAGGGCAGCATCACTGTGATTGAACCTATTGGTCTTCTCCCCAGGCTCACAAGATAGGTGCTGCAGCTTTAGACACCATATCCTCACAATTTGGTTAAAGGCAAGAAGAGCTGCTTCTCCTCACACATTTGTTCCCTGAAATCCCTTCCTAGCCACTCAAACTTCTACTCATGCCACATTGGCTACGACTATGTCATGTGTCCACCCTTAAACAAATCACAGGCAAAGATAAATTATTTAGTGTGATTTCTTGGACCAGTCATGATTCATCCCCTAGAGAGTGGCCTTCCCAGAACAAGAAGAAAAAGAGAATGATTGTTAAATTGGCATCCAACAGTATCTGCCATTCACTGAGGGAGCCAAGAGAATAGACAAAGGTCTAAGACAGAAAACTGGGAACTTGTCAATGTATTCAGGAGGAGGGGGGAAGGTGAAGAAGGAGAAGAAAAGATCAGAAAAGGAGGTGCAGGGCATCCCAGAAGACAAGAAAAAAGTTTCCAAAAGGAAGACGTGACCAACAGCTTCAAACATTATAGGGAGGTCAAATAGATGAGGACAATCCTGAGACCATTAATCTTGGTAAGTAGGTCACTCTTGACCTTGACAAGAGTGTTGCCAAGAACATAAAAACAGGGTGAGTTGGAGGTGAAGTGAAGTGTGCAGGTAAAGAGGGGAAACAAAATATGCAGCAGAGGGAGCAGCCTTGGAGGAAAAAGCTATACTGAGCAGCAGAGTCTGCCAGAATCCTAAGCTATAGGTAGACCTGAGTGGAGCTAAGCAGGAAGACCAACCAGCTTCTTCTACTGCATATTCATCAGGGACCTTCTTGCCAGCTTAAGAGAGAGCGATGAGAGAGAAGAGCCCCTCCCACTCTGGCTCTATGATTAATTCCTGTCTCTTGGGGCTTGGCATAAAGAAGGACTAATCATGCTTTCCCACCATCTGGGCAATTATGGTCTCCCATCAGCTGGTACAAAACGAGGGGTTTGTGACACTTAGTGGCAACCCTGCCCCCATCACATCTGGGTCTTAATCTCTTGAATTAGCCAAATCAAGGAAAATTTGGAGATGTATGGTGATTCAAATGATAGAATAAATAATCCTTTGGCCAGGCTGCACTCCAAGTCTCCCCACCTTGGTAATGCTTAATTGGAGAAGGCTGAAATGGCGTGCTCGGCTCTACAGACATCTTACAAGGCGACACAGGGGTCTGAGCAGAAACATACCCAGCCTGGGTTCTTCCTGTGGGACTTTCCTAGAGTTTCCCCACCTGCTTTCCACCCTGGACCCATGAGCAAAGAGGGCTATCTCAGGTTGGGCTGGGAGAGTTATGGGAAGGAGTGACAGGAGGCTTCTGTGACCCTAGAGCCCCCATGCACCCGTCTACCTTGGGGGTTTGCACCACACAACACTGGAACCCTCTGGGATTCTCTGTCCCATAGACTGTTTGCTGGGCAAGGACAAGATTTGCCTTGTTCACGTGACTCTATGCCCGTTGCCCAGAACAGGGACCAGCAAGAATGGTACTCAAGGAGTGCTGGCCGTGTGAAAAAACAAACAAATGAATGAAAGAATGAGAGGACACAGAAAATGTATTCTGACCACAAAACACTCTTCAAGAACCACCAGGTGTTCACGCGGGAACACTGTGTCACGAGGACCGTGTCTTTGATAAGAAGTTAACTGGTTGGGCCCCTCTCCTGGTCTCTTTTAGATTACAAAACACCTTCCTGTCTGGTATCTCATGCAATATTCACAAATATTATGTGGGCAAACCTCTCTGCGTTGGCCACTGTCCTAAAAAGTCCAGACACCCAACAAATAAAGCAAAGATCCCTCCTTTCTTTAGCTTCCAGTCAAATTTGGGAAGACTTACAGTAAAGAAGTAAGCTATTAATTTTCACAAAAACTGTATAGAGTAGTTACTGTTATCTCTATTTTTATTTATTTATTTATTTATTTATTTATTTATTTATTTATTTTCTTTTTTAGGTGAGGTAACCTTTGGTTAACCTCACAGATTGCAAAGACCTTGTCAGCTTACAATCCCTTATTTTTTTTTTTGTTTGTTTGTTTGTTTACACCTACAGCACCTGATCTTCCTAGGTGGTCTCCCATTCAAGTACTAACCAGGCCCGACCCTGTTTAGCTTCCGAGATCAGATGGAATCAGGCTTGTTTAGGGTAGCATGGGCATAGACTATCTCTATTTTTGAAATGAGAAAACTGAGACACAAAGAATTCAAGGTACTTGCCCAGTCCCACAGCTGGCAAGCAATAGACATGGATTTAAATGTAGGTTGTTTGCCTCCAGTGGCCACGCACTCCACCTCTACGCTATTCTGCCTCTCTAGTAACAGCCTCACAGGTTCTTGTGAGAATCAAATGAGAGAAAGCACTTTATAAACTGTAAAGCACTGTGCACACGTCAGAGGTGATGATGTGGCTTAGACAATGACTATGGTGAAAAAGCAACCTCCAGTCTCCCACTCACCCCTAGGCCAGGGTCTCCATCTCAGCTACCCTTCGGCTCTGGGGTTCTCTGGGATGCTTCTGATGTGAGTTGCAGGGTCAATGCTGAGGAAGTACAAAATAATGAGTTCCACTCCCTTCCTGGTGGCTCGGACTCCCCACAGAGACACAGCCTTGCTCTTTAGCCATGTTTTTGTTTGGGGTCTTTGTTTTGTAAGAAGTCCTGGTAGCAGAGTAACTAAGGCTGGTGAGTCATGCACGCTGCTGGCCTCCTCCATGCACCAGCATCCATCAGCCTAGGGAGAGACAGGAGAGGGGAGAGTCCTTGGCTGCCTGCAGCTGAAGGTGAGGGCTGGGGGCTGGGGAAGCTAGGACTTTCCTTCAGACAAAGCAGTTGGTTGCTGCTTGGTCACACACACACACACACACACACATGCACGAAGCAGGTTCCTGCCTGGAAGAGGGGCTTGACAGACCTTAGAATAGGGCACTCAGTAGTTACTGGCTGACCGAATGAATACATAAGGGGAAGGATAAATAACAGATCGCATTTGCAAAGTATTTTAAAGTTTACAGAACGTTGTCATGTACATCAGTTTATGTAAGCCTCCGGAAAGAATGATAGAGTGAATGTGCCCAGTATCCCAATTACGTAAATGAGAAAACTGAATCTCAGAGAAGTAATGTCAATTTCTCAAGGTCTCACATTCGATCCAGGGACATTTACTGAATGAATGAATGAATGAATGAATGAATGACGTTGGTGAGCCAGAATCTAAAACCATGTGGTCTTCTCCAAATTTAGTATTCTTCCTATCATATATGCTGCTACTTTCCTCATGAAGAGTTAAAGAGAATCTCCTCTGAGGAACTGAAGTTGGAAGCAGTTATTATAAGAACAAGACTGTGCAGAAATCTCTCCTGGAGGGCCATGTCACCTCCTTAGCTAATGCCTTCCATGGACAGAGTGATCTGTCCTCCAAGCCCACCAAGCCCCTTGCTTTCACAGCCATCCCCAACTTACCAGGCTGTGTTATAAGATATCCATTTACAAGCTTCACCCCACCTCAGACAGTGAGCTCCAAAAGCACTGAGTCTTTTTCATCTCTGCACCCAGCATCTAGCATCACCCATGAATGAAGGAATAAATAAATAAACGAATAAGGTATCTGATAGAGTCTCTTTTCCTATGTTCTCCAAAACGAAAAAAAAAAAAAAAATAGTAGCCTTACCCCCAAGAGTCTGCCCAGTGGTAGCAAGCAAATATACAGGGCCAGTATGAAAATCCATAACAATTTCTCTCTCGCTCTCTCTCTCTCTCTCTCTCTCTCTCTCTCTCTCTCTCTCTTTCTTTCTGTCTCTCTCTCCCTTCTTCCTCCCTTGGAAAGCTGACTAGAAGGCTAAATATGAACAGGGCAATCTCAGCTCTCAGGGAGCAAAAAGGGACAAGCAATCCCAGCTGCTCCACCCCAGACAGCCCCAAAGAGCTAAATTTTCTTTCTCCCTCAAAAGGGCCTGAATAGTAGTGCTTCCATCCATGCCTTGGTTCTCCCGCACCTCCCTTTTCCGCCTCCCTGCACACAGCCCGACACTGCCACCCTCCCACCCAGCCCTCTGCTATCAGAGCTCTGAACACCCAAAAAGGAAAAACGATTTGTGCTGAGCGAAGACAGAGCCAGGGAGGAAGGGAAGGGCTGTTCGCTACCAGCTGACGTTCTGCAGACTGAGCTGCCTGTGTCTGTGCCAAGGGCGTGGCTGCCAGCAAAATCTGAGGAAGACAGGGGAGGGGGAGAGAGAAAAATGTACTGATTTCTACAGCACATCCTATCTTAAACTGAACTGAATTGGCCTCCTCAAGAGGAAGGATGGGATCAAACGCCCATAGATGATAGAGAACTACAAGAGGACATATATTCATTCAACAAACATTTACAGGGCACACTGTGTGCCAAGCAACACACTCAACACAAGGAATGCAGGCATGAAAAACAGCCTACCTGTCCTGAGAAATTTCAAATTGGAGTGGGAGAAACAGGCAAATAAACAGGCAACTGTACTGAAGTGCAATCAGAGGTAAGGAAGAGATAAGCACTGGACAACATGAGGTCAGAGGAGGAGCACCTCACCCAGACTCAAGAGCAAAGGAGTAGTTAGTCAAAGAGTCTGCTTGGAGGAGGTGACACCCAAAACGCTGAGTCATGAAGAATGAAGAGGAATTAAATCAGTGAAAATGGGAGGAGAGGCATTCCGAGGTAGCAGGAATAGTCTGTACAAAGGCAGGGGCCTGACAGAGTGAGAGCATGGCCAGCAAGGGTCATGATTTGGTGCAGCTGAGTGAGAGGTGAAGAAGAGTGTCAGACTATGAAGGCCTTTGCTGCAGATGCTAAGGAGTTTCAATGTTATTTTAAAGACATTTGAGCTTTCATCAAAAGGCTTTAATTAGGGGAGGTGACTGATCAGATTTGCATTTTGGAAAAATGAGTCTGGCAAGTATGTGAAGAATAGATTCCCAGGGTACAAGATGGGAAAATAAGAGACCACTGAGGAAATTAGGGTGATAACCCAGGGACAAATGGTAAGAACCTGAACTTAGGGCAGCTCCCTTGGGGAGGAAGAGGAAAACACAGATCTGAGGTGTTTAGGGAGTAGAATTACTGGCCCTGGTGACCAGTATAGGGGATGGGGACAAGGGAGGGAGAGAAAGATGATGGCCAGGTTCTGACTTGGGTGTTAAGTGAGTCAGGAGCCATGAATAGAGATGAGGAATCGAGGTAGTGGAAAAAAAGTTTAGACAGAAAACAAATGAGTTCAAGGGGGTGTCTCTTGAGTTTAAGGCACCTATAGACATCCAGGAGAGATATCCAGCAGTGAGGTAGAGGTAAGGTGTGGGACTTAAGAATAGGGCTGGGCTAGGGATGAACACTTCGGAGTCGGTGTGAACTGCTATGGTAAAACCATGGGAGTGCATGAAATCTCCCGAGAAGAATGTACACCTGGAGTGTGTTGACTGTCTTCCTGCCTCCGGGCCCAATGGGCTGAGAACAATGTAAGTGAAAGTGCTTGTCTCTAAACATGGGTCAGAATGGACTCTCAATAAATCATAGCTGAATTAATAGCAGGTCAAGAAAGAATCATGGATAATCATTTCGTGTAATGTTTTACTTCCTAAAGTGATCAGCACCACTCCCCTCTTCCTTTTGAAGCTTTCTATCCTATTGTCTCTTGATCCTGATAAGTGGGAGGTTCTTCTGATGTGCACCTCACATCTTATCAGGATTCCAGCCTGTCCAGTCCTTGAGTCCTGATCATCTTACTGCCTATATTCACCAACTGCTCACCCTCTCTCCTTGCCTCCTACACTTATCCTTGGCTGATATTTTAAACTGTTTTATTTTCAGACAGTATTCGTCACCGCCATCAGCTGCCTATTTGAGGTATTTTCATCAAATATTGTATTTGTGTAGTTAAACCATAACTTTGCACAGGGGAAAGCAATGCCACAAATGACTTCTAACTGGATTGGGAAACTGCTTCAGTTGTTGCCTCTAAATATAGGTATGTTAGGTGTTCCAAAAATCAAATTCAAGCAAAATGGCCATATTAGGAGGAATTGATGTAAGAGGAGCTTGCTGAGAATCTACCCAGTTTTTCCAACCAAAAGGTTTCAACACAGCACCCAGCATTCTATCCACCCATCCTTCTATCCACCCACTCATGCCATCTATCCATCTTCCAGTTCATCCATCCATCCCTCCCTCCCTCCATCCATCCATCCATCTTTTGAATGCCTGCTCTATGCCAGACACTGCACTAGGAGCTGAGGGATATGAAATGAATGAGACATGAAACCAAGAATTTTCCAGTCCAAATAGGAAGAAAGACACAAGATAAAAAATGACTCTATTTTATAAACACTCTGAAAGAAGAACTGGGTGGGAGGACATAACTCTTCCTAGGGGAATGCAGGAAGCCTTCATTAGAAAGGTTCTTGAAGCAGGAGAGAGATTGAAGGTGGACAGTTTACCTCTCACAGAGTTACAGGAAGGAAGGGCAAGACTTACCTCCCAATATATATACTACTCCTGGGCATGGGGAATCTATCCATGGGACTCCAAAGCATGTCACATCTCTTGGCCTCAGTATCTTTATCAATAGATCAAAGGAGCTATGTCAGTGGGTTTTTTTTGCTCCACTGAATGTAGGAATCCACCTGTCCTGGTTTGCATAGGTTTCACAGATTTCTTGGGATTCGGGAGTTGCAATGCTAAAACCGGACAAGCTGGAATGAGTTGGTCATCTTAAATGGACCTTACAGATATCATAGGGAGGCCACAGAAGCAGGAATGGGGGAGAATAGTCTAGGGCCCTCAGAGCCCCCACTTGCACTTTAATTGGCTCAGTCCTGACTTGTTCTACACATTGAACTTCTATGTTAGATTTCATTGGAAGAAACATTCCCATTGCTTTTTTGAAAAGAGTTTGAAAACCATTGGACTCAATGATCTCTAGTGTCCCTACAGTCCCTTGAAATTAAAATTAGTATATATCTATGAAAAAGTGATTTTTCTCTCTCCATCATTCTGCCTCATATTTTTTCCTTTGATGAGATGGAGAGGGGGCTATAAGATTGAAATAAGGAGTTTTGCTCAAAAGTCTTCTTCCCTACAGGCTTTTCAGAAGCTCTAAAATAAATAAGAAAAAAACTAAACTAAATTGAAAATGGTCGAGTTTTAAAATCCATAGTATCCCAGACCAGACTACAGGAAGGTATCCTTCATTTTATACCTTTCTTCCTCTCCACTCCAGTACCACTTGTTCTCAAATTATATCTTTGGGGGTGTGTTTAGGGGGGACAATTAATTAACCTAAAAACTCCCTCTTGTTGGGGGTGGGTCAGAAAGCTGAGAGGGGACCAGGAGAAACAGTTGGAAACATCTCAGCTCCCCCTCCCACTCCAGATCCTTCTGGCAGCTCTAATTGAAGCCTGTCACAAGGAAAGAAGCCAGCTGCAAATTGCATTCATCAACGAATTACAGCAATTACAGCCCCAACGCCAGCCTAATGAGGGTGACACATTCAGTCAGGCAGTCCCTTCCTCTGATTCAGAGATGCCAGATGCTTTGGGCCTCCAGGGTTACTTTTTCTGATCCAGACCCCAAACTGTATCCTGTCCCCACACCCTACCTTCAGCCAATACATCGGGGAGAATAGGTGTTTCCTAACCTTCTCCAGGGTGCTCCTTTCAACCATCACTGTAATTCACCCAGTAATCTAGGCCCAATTCCTACTGCTGTTCTTTAAGGTGAGTTTCTCCTGGATTTGGTCCTTGAAAGAATTGACGTGCTGACAGTTCAAGGGCCTGTTAAGAATGCTTTCATCATTGGCAGTGGGCCAGCTCAACTCCTCCTGCCCACCCTGCCAACACGGGGCCAAGGCAAGGGTGAGGTTCACATGAAACCTGTGGAGGTGTAGTGGAAGTGTCACCTCCCAGAAGAAAAGGTATGTGGCCACCCACACCTGTCCAGGCTGCTTCCTCACCTCTCTCCCTAGAGCCAGCAGCTCTGGTTTCAACAATTTGAGGGTGTGTGTGTGTGTGTGTGTGTGTGTGTGTGTGCGTGTGGCATACCACAGGAAATGCACATGTGAGGACCAGGGAGATGTGGAGGGCATGACGCTGGACCCTCTGTGTGATTTGGAGTGTAAAAGAGCAGCCAAAAGCCCTCAGAGAATGCTCTTTTTCTCTCTTGCTTTTTGCCTTAGAATTTCATCACCTCTACAAACAGGGCTATGCCAAAGGAAAGGAAGGTTCGGTTTATCCATTCCCCAGCATTTGGGCAAAACAATCATCTCTTCCTCTTCCCCTCCCCCATACCTGTTTAAATTTGGGAGCGGGGAGGAAGGAGGGAAAGGAGGTGTCTTTTCTATGCTGAAGTTTCTAAGGAAGCCAGCCCAGATCCCACCCTTCCATTCCAGATAATGTACCTTGTGATGTTTAAATCAAGCCTTGAGAATCAATTTCCCCTAAACTGTCCTTTCTCCACAAAAAGGATGGATACAATCAATAAAGGGAAAGCACTAGAGAAGTGGATTGAATCAAAAGTCCCCTGGTAACCAAAGCTTCCTGCTTGGAGGAGCAGTAGGGGGCTCAACAGCCCCATTGGCAAGGAAAGTGGTCAACAGGAATGACTCAATAGCCCCAGCTTCCTGAACGCTTTTGAAGAAACTCAGCATTTCATCCCAAATTTCAGATAAACCTCCAGAAGAGGGAGGGCAGGATTAGATGCAGGAACCAAGGACAGAGACAGATGGTGACAGAAACAAGGCAAGACAAGAAGGGCAGATAAGGGCTGAGACCCAGGACTGGATTGCCAAGCACACGATCAGGACTCGGGCTTGCCCAGGTCAGCAGGCTCTTCTCTCGGGCTACACCTCGAGAGGATGCCCTCAATGCCCCTCCCAGAACCCCTGGACTGGCTGTGAGTGCTGGCTCTGAGGGTTCCTGGCTGCCCCTTCTTTGGAGACTCCAGCAAGTGGCAGCTAATTAGCTGACTGCAGAGGATAAAAAAAGGACCAGTCTCCCTGCCTCAAGGGTGATCCTTCCTGGGTTCCATTCTCATCCAGAGCTGCCCTACAAGATCACACCAAAATTAGACCCAAGCTATGAGAACATGTCCTTGCTCAGCCGCTCCTCTGCCCCATCCTGCTTCCCTCCCCTTCTCCTGAGATTTTGCCCTCAATAAACCATGTGCCCCCGAATCTCTCTCTCAGGAAATCAGATCTAGGAGGCTTTGTGTACTGATTGCACCCGAGCACCAGTGCCTAGGATGATGTATCAGTGCATAGTAATGCTAAATATTATGATATTAAATGTGGTTGGTTGAAAAAAATGAGTGACTGATTGAATTAATCTTTAGATGGGAGATAAGTGGTGGGGGAGGCGGAACTGCACTCTTTCTCTCTCCCTCCCTCTCTCTCTCACCAGGTGTTAACCTGATCCCCATGGCTCATCCCAGTACATCCTGTCTGCATATAGGCCACCTGCTTATGTAGGTACAAACTCAAGGTCAGATAATCCAGGTTGTGGATTATCCAGACCCTCAGCTGGCATCATCTCCCTCAGTATCACATGCCTGAGCCCTCTCTCTGCTCCAGCACTTTTGGGTGGGGTACAGGATGGGTTGGGCAGAGGAAGGTAGCAGGGAGGGCAAGATGATAAAACCTCAGTCTATCAACATTGTTGCTACTATCATAACAGTGTGATGAAAGATCAGAAACTATTGGGTAAAATCATGTTAGGAATTTTCTGTGGATTCCAGATATCTGGGCTCATCATCAAATAGACAGTTAAACTGTTGTTTATAAAGTGAAGACACCCTGAACAAAGTGAGGAAAATCATCTCCTAAGTAATCAGATTTGGATCATCAAGAATCATAGTTTGATGCTTTAAGACAATTCAAGATATGTAAAATCTTCACCTGTTCAGAAAGCTTTCAAAAGAAAGGAGAGTATGCAGATCTGTCAGGTTTTTCCATCCTTCCTGTCATCTCCCCTCCTTCCAGACTGCTGCAGTTTAATCTTTTTCTGATTTCAGAAGAAAAGAATGAGGGATCTCCCGCTCTTTTGCCCATCATGTCCCTTCATCCAAATGTCTGGGCCTGCATTGCCAATAGAAATAGAACACGAACCACATATGTTATTTGAGAATTTCTTGCAGCCACGTTGTTTAAAAGGTAAAAAGAAGCAGGTGAAACTAATTTTAATTTATTTAACTCAATATATTTAATTTTTTTTTCTTTCAACATAGCTATATAAAGAATCTAAATGAGATATTTTACATTCTTTTTTTGTACTAAGTCTTAAAAAAGTGTTGTCTATTTCACACTTACAGCCTGTCTCAGCTCAGTTTAGCCATTTCCCCCGCTTAGTGCTACATGGGACTGGTAGCTTCTGTATGGGCAGCACAGGTCTAAAATTTGAGAGTCCCTTCCCAAAACCTGCCCCGCATGGCTCCTCTGGGGTGGGAGGCAGAAGATGGGAATCTAGATACAGCTTGACTATCCTGGGGTAACCTTGGGAGGAGCTGGGGGAGAGGAGTGGTAAACAGAATCTAGGGAGCGTCCCAGGCTAGGTAATTAAATTACTGGGGAGGGAGGAACGAAACTATCTATTAAAACTCAGACTCAGGTCTTTCCTCCGAAGCAGTAGGTAGGGCCGAGAAAGTGCTTCCAAGCCCACGGTCCTTCAAGTCCCTTGCTAATCAGAATACTTAATTAGCATTCCAAATCTGTTTCTTTTCATTACCTCCTCCAGGAAGTCTTCCCAGATAAACTCTCCAACCTTACTTGATAGCTTCTTTCCTGAGTGCTATCAGCATTTATAGACAAAAGCCACTCCTTCAACAAGTGACACCCCAACCCTCCAATCCCTGAGTGGACACTCCACATTCCCTAGATAGGAGGTGAGCACCTACTGTGTGTCCACCACTGTCTTGGGGATACAGTGATTAGCTGTCCTCCTAGAAAGCATAGCCTAGAGATGAAGGTGGACAGCAAACAAAAACAAAACAAGATAATTTCAGAGAGTGATAAGATGAAGGAGAAAGATCACTAAGGCATTCCCCAGGCCCACTTTGTACTGAGAACCATAGAACCTGAACCAAAAAAGATCTGGTATCGTTTACTCAACCCCCTCACTTACGGAAGAGTAAACTGAGACCAGGAGACTAGAAATGGCTTGGTCAAGGTCACAGAAGTAGGTGGCAGAGCCAAGTCTTGCTATGTGGGTTACTTTCTGAGGTGCTGCCTGGTCAGACCAGTGGCTCTTCTGCTTCTCCCCCATTCGACTGGAAGAGTTCCAGAGTGAGTAAGCAGTTCTGCCTTCCCTCTCCCTAAGGATAAAAGTCAACATCTGGAGTGAAAAGCCACGGATAATCTCATAAAAACAAACAGTCAAAAGCACAAAACCTCACTTCCATCAATCTTCAAAACCCAGCTGTCATCCCTACACTCCCCCACAAACCTTTTCAGATCTCCTAGGAGAGAGTGGGAGGTGCTAAGGAGATAAACCCTCCTCTCTCCACCTCTCGGCCACCCCACTCCATTCAGGCTGGGTGTACATTCGGGATTAGCCCAGAGGCGTAAATGAACTAAACAGAGAGATGGAGCCCCAAACAGCCCAGAGTAGCTGAGGTATCTGACACTTCAAGCTTCTGCTTCCTGTCCCAGGAGTCCATAAGCTATAGCAGTTGGTGGGGGCCCCACTAGAGGAGTTGAGGGTCACCCTGGGGGGAGATCCAGGGCCTCAGCTGCCCTCCTTCAGGCTCCCGGTTTGTTTTCACGTTCCCTTCACAGCATGCACTCCTAGTCTCAGCCTGACTGCCTCCGTAAGCCAAGTCCTGGGGATTTATTTTAGGAGTCGTTTCGCCCACTCTGCCTGACGTCTGTGAGAAGCCCGGGTGCTTAGGGAGTCCTCACCATCTGCCCACTTCTGCCATCAGCCAGGCAGCCCTTCATGGGGCTCAATCCCTAGGCCCAGAAAGTCAGCTCAAGCTCCCCCGCCATGCCTGCAAGTCCTCCGCCAAGTCGATTATATTTCTTACCTCCTCAAAAACAAGAGCACCATAATGCCTACCCCCCACACACTCGCCTCAGTTTGAAGAGGCCTTGAAATCTGGGGGTGGAGGATGTGGAGGATGGATTCAATTTTCCTCCCCACCTAAACCCTCTCTGTACAAACACACACTTTGGCACACTACCTATGAAACCTTGAAATATGTGTACCCTCAGACAACAATTACACTTCTAGGAATTTATCTTACCAGAAATCTTTCCCCAAGTGTACCAAGAAATATGTCCAAGGAAGTTCATTGCTGTGGATACTCTGTGGATTTAATTAATAAATGATGGTGCATTCATACAATGGAATTTCATGTAGTCATCAAAAGAATGAAAAAAATCCACATATCCTGACGTTGAATAATGCCCAAGGTATGAGAAAAGCAAAACTGTACAATATGCCTTATATAATCCCATGTGTGTTATATATGCATACCTTTTTTATATGTGTAGATAAAAACATATCTGGAAGATTATATATAAAAACCTATTCAAATGTTCAGCTAGCTATGAAATTTAGATTATGGCGTTTTTCATTTTCTAGAATTCTAAATTTCTTTCACAGCAAAGATCTATTACTTTTGTAACTAGGTGCAGGTGGGGGAGAACAGCAAAAAATTTTTCTTTAAAAAGGAAGGAAAACACCCTCCTCCGGCTTGGCTGGGGAGGAGGTCCCATGACACCCACCCACAAATTCCCCAGCCATGCTCCTGCAGATGGCCTTGGAAATGATGTGTGGCTACATACTGCCCACTCCTTACAGCCCAGCATTGGCCTGGGCTTCCCTTACTGCCTTCACTCCCCCACTCCCATTGGCCTCCATCCAAAACGGCCTGTGTTGTAGAACAGGCTGCCCTGTGCATTGCCAGTACTTTGGTGGAGTTCAGTGCTTCCCAGGCCCTTGTGGAGGTGTCCGTCTCAAGAAAGACTTGAAATGACACATGGTCAGTGTGAAAGGAGGGTGGAGACTTCTGGCCAGATTTGAAGCCAGAGCTGTGCTGGGCTCTGGAGATAAAGCTCTCACTCCTCAGGAAGACAAGGGGTGGGGAGCGGAAAACAGGCTTAGTCTAATCAAGGCTGGGAGAGAGGAAGGGAAGGGGAGGTCAGAACTCTTGAGATGCTGGACCTGCCGCGTGGATCCTATCTCCTGGCACTTGCACTATGAGTACAAATAGCCAGCCTAGGAGGAAGAATCTGGATGTACCACTAAGTAGCTGTGTGTCCTTGGGCAAGTCACTGCCCCCTCTGGGCCTTGGGGACTTCTTTCCTTCCTCTTTGCTTTTTTTTTTCTTCCTTGAGCAAGTACACCATAAGATGAGATGGCCTGGGAAGGTGAGAGGCCTTTGCTCTCATAAGGAGGGGTTTGGGAAAGGGCAGGGCCCCCAGGGAAAATGCCCTCCATGCAGATTTTACAACCCAACCCATGTGAAGGAGGGGCAGCTCAGAAGGGGGCCCAAATTCTGGGCCCACCAGTCTCCTTCAGCTGCATATCACAGGCAGCTGGCCCCTGCCCACCACTTCTGGTCCCCAGAGACCCTCTGCTCTCAGAGAGCCTCTTCCTCAGCATCCATCTTACGGTCTCAAAGAAAGTCTACTTAATAAAGAAGCTGAGAAAAGGGAGCTACAATCCACCCCCAACCCTGATCCTACCCTACTCCAAACCATTAGCTCAGAAGCTCAACATGCTGAATGTCTGGGCAATGCCTGAGTGGGATGGACCAAGGCAGGAAGATTATTCCAAAGCTCCCATCCCCACTCAGCCAGAACTTAGCTTTCTAATCAGAATTCTCCAGTGTTCCCTTCTCACCCCAACCCCTTCAAAGCAACTGGCTTCTCCAGTCTCACTTTCATTTGTGTCACAATCCCCACACCACCCCCACCAGCTGGTGAGGCCAGAGGGATGTGGGGAAGAGCTAGGACATTCACTGGTCTCCTGAGGACCATGGCCCCCAGGACTGGAGCCTGGGAAAACAGAAGACAGTCTTAACCAGATAGGGAGGGAGAGTGGTTAGCAGAGCCAGAACCAAGAGCTGACACCTTGGAAGTCTCTCTGCTAAAGAGGGGAGAGTACCTCTACATACATCTTTCTCCCAATCCAGAGATCACAGTCCTTCAAGTCACCAGATATGGAGAAAACATGTCCATGGAGATTTTGAGGCAAAAGAGCAGAATTGGGGTAGAGTGGGAAGGAAAGATCTCCCAGCAGGACAGAGGGTCCTTCGAACCAGGTCCTCCCTAGCCTGTTCCTGGGCTGCAGAAGAGGACTCTGCTGTAGCTCTGGGAGCCATGAGTCACAGGCATGAGCAGAGAGGGGCCAGATAGCAGATGTCCCCAGCAGAACCAGCCCAGCAGCTCTGTCAAGTAGAGCCCAAAACTGACGCACACTAAGCACCCTTCTGGATCAATGCACACTCACCCTTGTCCTGCCAGGGGTGGGTAACAAATCTGAACTGGTCTACACTGAGCAAAATTTGAGCTTCTGCCAGCCCTGCTGGGAAGAACCTAGTTCCTTAGGAAGGCTCCCCCACATGGGGTTTCCAAGCACCTCTCTCCCTCCCCAGGTCCTTTTATCTGATTTTGGAGCAGGGACTCCAAACCTGCTCTGGGGATCCCAGTTTGCACAAAGGCTGGGGATGGGACTGGAGGGCTGGGGGCCAGAAAGAATTGTACTGCATTTTTACTCATTCCCGCCAATTGGGAAGATAGTTATCTCAGACACAGCTGGCCCTGACGTTGGCAAGAAGGAAGCAGCCCTGAAAGTCTGGGCAAGGGTACTCTGGCCCTCACATTAGCATTGTATCCTTCCCATCACTGCTAACATCGGTGGCCTGCACCTTCCCTCTCCTCTCCAGGAGGGTTAGGGGTGGATGTCCAACAGTCTTCACTCCCACTATGCACAAACAGCTACTACTGCCCCTCTCCTGGTAATAGCTCATTCCCAGAGCTGGGAGACTCACAGCTTAGTCACAGGGCCAAGCTGGCTCAATCCAGCACCAGCCTCTGCCATGCTGCCAGTAAGCACAGTCAGCAGGTTGAGTACACCGAGGTGGCTTCAGGCCAGAAAGAAATTACTTTCCATTCTCACAGGATCCCAAGGTGGAAAAAAGAAATCAGACCAACCCTGAGTGCTGGGAAGAGGGGGAGAATAGAGATAGAATGGCTCCTTGAGAATTTTATATATAGACCTAGAAGGTATCCCCAACAGCAGGAAACTAGGAACAGCTCAGACCAGCAAAATTTGACTTTAAATCTGCAAGGAGCAGGTGGTATCAGGGGTAAGTAAGAGGATAAGGGAAAGAGAGAAAAAAGTAGGAGAAAGGGATACACACACACCCCCAAAAACAAACAAAACTGCAGAGATCAGACAATAGCTTAGGGAAAGGGTTCAACTCTCTAATTCTTAGAAAGAGTGCTTGCTTTGCAAATTTAGCTTCAATATAAGTTGTTCTTACCACCTGCCCCCAGACCACACCTTTGCCCATATAGAAATGTTGGACTGTCCCTGGGGCTAGGTAAGGAGAGATGAAAATGGTAGACTAAGGTTAAAGCTACAGTATCATCAGTCTTTAATAACTTATAGACAAATGTTAAAAAATAGTTAATACAGAGGACACACATGGCTTATAAAATGGTTGTGGATCTACAAAAGTGGGAAGAGATTCTTGGCACTTTCACACAGACACAAAAATAAAGACTATTGTGGGCATCCCTAAAAAAGCAGCCTGGTGGGACTCCCCAGTTGGGAGTGGGGCAGAGACATTTCTCTTGTTCATCCCAAATGCATTCTCCAAGCAACTTTCCTTTGCCCGAAAACACATCTAACCAAAAAGCCAAAGAAAAATAAGAAACAAGGTCGAGGTAGAGTCACAGTTTACATTGAAGCCTCCTCAGTCCTGTAGCCCCCACCTCTCCAGTCTGAGGATGAGGGAGAGATGTGAGCAGACAACCCATCTCTCATCCTCCTTCCCAATTCGGCACCAAAACAGGTTTCCCCAGTGTGCTAGCACCTGGGTCCTTCACTGAGGTGGACAGGCCCTGCCTTCTGGGGCTAAGAGGCAGCAGTTTCTGCGGGCTGTCCAAGTGTGCAGACTTCTACTGATGAAGAAGGGATGGCCTCCAGTCACCGTCTCTTCTTGCTTGCCCGGGCTGCCTTCTTCCTCTTGAGGATCATCTCATAAAGGCGCTCAAGGCCCAGCTGCAGACCCACCCCATCCACAGCGCTGCAGCTCTGCACGTGGGTGAGCGTGGTAGCAGCCAGCTCTCGGACTGCCAGCCTCTTCTCCACCTCGGCAGCACTCAGTGCCCCAGGCTGATCCTGCTTGTTGGCCAGCACCAACACGGGCACACCCTGGTTGTCCGAGGCCCGGCTGATTCGGTGTAGCTCCACCTTAGCCTCCTCCAGCCGCTCAGCCTCAGCAGCATCCACCACAAACACCAGCCCGTCTGTCCGGCGAGTGTAGGAGCGCCACAGAGGTCGAAGCTTCTCCTGCCCACCAACATCCCACACTTGGAAGGTGATACTACGGGATCCCCCCAGCGGCACCCGGATCTTCTCAGTGTTGAAGCCTTTGGTGGGAACGCTCTGGACAAACTCTTTGAACTTGAGACGGTAAAGGAGGGAGGTCTTTCCAGCTGAGTCCAGCCCGATGACCACGACGTGCAGGGCCTGGAAGTGGGGCAAGAAGGAGGTGGTGGGCGCCATCTCTGTTAGGTGGTTCCCCATGATGAGCTCGAGCTAAAGTGCAGGTCTTGGGGCTGTGGGGACCACAGCTGGGTTATCTGAACAGGAAAAGTCATCAGAAAAAAAAGGAGACATTTAATAATAAATATAAAATGTGCAACTTCTTGAACCTGTCCTAAATCAGTCACCCATGCTTTCCTTGTTAAAATTTTTTTCTTTTCTTTTTTTTTTTTTTAAGCAGCTGCAGGTAACAGAGGCTCTCCTTTCTTCCTGGAGCCCTAACAAGGGCTATGAGACCTAGAGAAACCCCCAGGTCCCGGGACACAGGTAGGAGGTGAGGCCTGAATCTGGCAGATATCGGCTTCCAGAGCCACTTCTAGCTTGTGGCGCGGGAGCAGAAGCCGCGATCCCTATTCCCCAGGGAAGAATCCTCGCGGGAAAACCCAGGTCAGGCAGCGCCCCCAAATTAAGAGTTAGGGTGCGAGGCGCTGAGATCGGAGATTGAGGCCCTCTCTCACCTACACCCCACATCCCCAGGAGGTTGGCACGCCCCTCCTTACACCGCGACCCATTCCCCACCGCCCCACGACATTCCTCTGCTCTCCTTCCTCCCGATCGCCGACTCCAGCTCCCCGGGCCCCGGACCAGAGCCGCCTCAGCACGGCCTGAAGAGCCCCTTTACCTCCGTCAGCTGCACTCTCCTGGAGCCCCCTCCGGGCCAGCTACCGGAGCCGCCAGGGAAGACCCCACGCCAGCCTCCACCGCGCTGCCACTGCAGAGCGGTCCGCGGGACTCAGCCTTTAAAAAGGGAAAAAAAAACACGAGTGACGTCACGACCCACGGGCCAACCAGCGCCTGGCGGGGCGGGGCGGGGCGTGGAGATGGGCGAGCTGCAGCCTCAGCCTCACAGAGAGGGGCATCTGTCTGCTCAATCTGTGACCGTTTAATTGGTCTTTTCTAACATATTCTAATATTTGGTATTAAAGTCGGTACTAATCAGGATGGAAAGTGGGAAGGGCAAAGGAACACATGTGTGGCAGCGTTTACTTCGAGAAGAGCTCAATAATACGGCACCCCCCGCCCCCAGAGTTTTCCACTCACGTGTAAAATCCCTCCACCAGGGTCTCCTGGAGAGATACTGACAAGTCTTCCTCCTTTACCTTTCCTAATTCAATATTCAAACCCGTGTGACCCTGGAAGCCCATAAAATGGCCTAATCCTATTGCCCCTATTGATTCTCAAAACAGCCAGAGAGAGATAGGAACTAGTGTTGCCTGCATATTACAGGGGAAGAGAGCTCAGAAGGGTTCAACAACTTGTCCACTGTCACGCATAGCTAGTTAGAGGCTGAGCAAGGATCTGTCTGTATCCAGTGCATGGGCTCCTGATCACGGAGTTACCCATCTTTTCTCATCAGTGAAGCTGTAGGGCTAGGCATCCCCAGCAAAAACTCCTCAATCATTGGTCAGAGTGCTGGCCAGCAGCAGACCTCTTAAGGGTCTCCTTTGTTCAAATAAATAAAGGCAAACTCTTCATTCCACAGGGCAGGCATTTACAGACTTCATTCGCACTGTGTGCTCTGTAGGAGCCTGAGAGACTATGGGGATACAGAGGACATATAGGCTACAGGGCCTGCCTGGCCTCAGAGGGCTTACAGTCTAGTGAGAGAAACAAGACTGGCAACAAACACGTATGGACAAAAGGGGTTCTTTTTGGAAAGTAACTTCATAGAGTGATCTGGTCGTAAATTCCTAACTAGGCAGGTCATGGTTAGTAGTCAGACCTCTGGCATATAACTTTTTAGAAAAAGGTTTAACTTTGCCTTAAGCAAGCCCTGTCCAATGTTTTTGTGCAAATTAATACACCTTTAAAATAAGTTTAATTACCCTAAAAAAAAAACACATGATCTTGTTAACTATCCTGTAATCCAATCCCCACCTTGCATCTCCCACCCTCATGTAATTTTTCTTACCTTCTGTTCCCTCCTGGGTCATTCTCCAGAGTATTTGAGATCTTGCTTCTCAGCAATTCTCATCAGTTTGGGCTCATATAAACTCATAAAAATTGCCTACAGATTTGGATGTTTCAACACAATGAAGACAGTGATAGTACAAAACAGCACATGTATTTGGCCTTGGTAAATCGTTAGATAATCACTTGTAGGACTTCAGAGAAGGAAGAGAAAGTGTCAGATGAAAGCTTCTGGAAACATTTCTAGAAGTTAATTAGTCCTATGTAGGATTGGTAAAGAAGGAGACAGGACTGAGTGGTATCCCCCCAGCCATTGCAACTTGATATAATCTAAGCACCCTGAAGAGATGTCACAAAGAGACAGTGTGACAAAAAGGATAGGAGAATGAAATCGTAATTCTAATATTTCCATTTTTACATGGAGGCTGGGTTCTTGCATTTATTACATAATTCAGTACTAACTCTTTAAAGGCTATATTTGAGGGGAATTAGAAAAAGGGGAGGAGCAGTCATTGTCAGACAGGGGAGCCTATTCCTTCTTGCCTACTAGCTTCCCTGTTTACCACCAGCCTGCCTTACCGCATCCTTCTCTCCCTCCCTGCTACAAAACTAGCCACCTGGTATCCTCCAAGATGCTGGAAGTCTCCTTGAATCCCTGGAGAGAATGAGACCTTAGGAAATGATTTTGTTACACTCCCATGTTGGGGGGTAGCAGATTGCAGCAGAAGCTAAGGCACAGAGGAGGAGCTGAGCACGGTCAGTTAGGAGAGGGCAAGACAGCAGGCCAAGAGGTAGGGAACTACTACTCCATTGAGTGATCACTGAATGCCAGCCACTGGTCTAGGAACTTTCCATACTTTCCTTTTTAAATACACAACTCAACCCAAGAAGTATGGTTATTCTAAAAGGAAGAAATCAAAGCACAGAAAGGTCAGTTAATTTGCCCTATGTTGCCCGGCTAGAAATTAGCCAAACTTGGCTTTGAACAAATGTTACAATGGCTATGAAACCAAAAACACACTGAGAACAGAAAACATACAAATTGTTTTACCTGTCTTCGACAATCTTTGACTTTTCTTTAACATTTATCCTATATCTCCTGGGCCTCACCCAGGAAGGAAATTGTCACTTGATTATCTGATAAAGGATATGAAACTGGTGGTTTCACCACACTATCTTTTGTTGTCAGGGAAGGTGTTGATGAACAAATGGGAAGGATGAGGTGGGACAGGGGAGGGGTGAAGAAAGGGACCCAGCTTGTCAGGGTAGCACCAGGTTGCAGGCCCACCCCAATAGTGTCTCCTTTAAATAGGAACTCCAGTCCCCAGCCTCCGCCCCAGCCCCAGGAAGCCTTCCTCCATTAATGACCATTTTCTTTCCTCACCTCTGCAGCCCTTTCTCCACACAAGATCACAGTCCAGGACCTACTAGACTAGGGGATTCGCTGCAGAGAACATTCAAACATTCATTCATTGAACATTCATATATGGAGTGCCTGCTAGGTGCGAGGCACCACCCTAAGTTCTGAGCATACACTCCTGAGTGAGAAGGAAAAAGAACTGCCCTCATAGAGTGCACATTATATTGGGGATTGGGAAGAGACAGGCCATAAATAAAAAAGGTAATAATTTCAGATGGTGATACATGCCATCAAGGAAAATAAAGCAGAGACATGTGCTGGAGAGTGATGGAGGAAAAGGAACTACTTTAGATTGTGGGGGTTGGGAGGGGGGTCGTGTGTGCTCAGGTAGCCCTCTCCAATTGGTGACATTAGAGCCAAAGTTTAAGTGACAAGGAGTCAGGTAAGCTTTCTAGACAGGATAGACTAGCCAGTACTCACATGCTTCCTCCTATTGGCTCCCTCACCTGGATCAGATTCCAGCTGCTGTGTCATTGCTCGCTCTCAGAGCTATCTCTCCCATTAGACTAAGCCCTGAGCCCAGGGGCTGGTGTCTTCTCATCTAGAGCTCCACAGTGCCCAGAACCATGCCTGGTACCTACTAGACAGTCAGGAAATGTTGCAGGAATTCATGAATGCATGACAGAATTATTAAATGTACTGGAGGGGGAGAGGGAGTTCCCTGAGTATGAGAACCAAATGTTTACTCCTAGCCTGGGAGTTTCTTGGTCTAGGGTGCTTGAGTCCTTGGAGGGTCTGTTAATACTGGGGTGGCCAAGAATGCCTAGAAACCCTGCATTCCTATGCAAGGTCTGGGTACTGGGAACTCACAGGCCTTTAGCAGGAAGAAGAGACTTGGAGAAAAACAGAGCCTAGGGGCGGGGATGACAATGGAGAGAGAGGTCCCCTTCAAGGCCTCGCAGGCTGAAACCATGGGCTGAGAGTCATCATGAGTCCCACTGTTCACTAGCAGACTGGCTTGGAAAAGCTACTTCCCCTTGGGAATCTCGGTGTCCTTGGCATGCGATAAGGGGCTTAGATGATTCCAGGTTCCTTCCCCATGATAGTCTATGTTCTGGAGTAGGGGAGGGTAGGGGATGCATGGAGCTCACCTAGGAAGTGGCTGAGGACATCTTTGTCTCCACAGCACAGCATCCGAACCAAGTACTTGTCTGAGTGCACAAATGAAGAGATTTGGGGTGAGAGAATGGATCTTAGGAGCAGCTATCAGCTTGAGAATTACAAAAACCCATTTTTCAATCTCGGCTTTGTTTCTTCAAGAATAAAATGAAAAAACAAAAAAACAAAAAACAAAAAAACACAACTTACCTCGTAGAATTAGTGTAGAAAAAAAAATGTGTGAAAGGGCCCCTTAGGTCGTACCCTTCTCCCCTACCAGGAGCCCTTTCAGAGGCAGTGGGTCTAAAACCAAGTCCCAGCGCCCAGCCAAGGGCCGGAAAGGGCAGGTGCTGCCCCCCGGTGGTTATGATGATCACCGTCTGATTCCTGAAGAAAAGTGGAAGAGTAGGGGATTAAATTGTACAGGTTCCTTTGCCTCCGGAGTCTTCCTTTCAGACAGGGCGTTTTATACAATTTGGGAATTGTAACTCCACCCTCTTCAAGTTATTTTGTGGAGGTGAGATCAGATTTAAATGAACACTCTTTGAGCAGAAAATTCTAATTTCAATTACATTTCCCATACTTTCACTTTGGGCCAAATAATAGGTGCAGGAAAGGCTGAGGCAGAAGGAAGCAGCAGGGCAGGAAGGTTATGAAGAACTCAGTTGCAGCCATGTTGTGGTGTCTGTGGGGACAGATCCACATGGGAACCAATGTCCAGCATCCATATGCACAGGAGCCTGGCACTTAGGCAAGGCCTTGGCTGGGGAAGGGGACTTGGGTGGTCAGCAAGAAACAGCAACAGGAGCCCTAGAAGCTGATAATGCCTAAAGAGCAAAGGTGAGGGAGGAGGAACAACCAAATTAGAGGCAGAGAGATGAAGCAAGGGGAGAATCAGGCCCATGCTCTGAAGGGAATGCTATGACTGACCAGTCATCCAAAGCTGATGGGTTTTCACAACAGAAGCCAATCTTCAGCAAGCTGATCAGTTTGATTCAGTCTTTTTTTTATTTGAGAGCATTCTCTGCCAGGTCAACAATGTTGCCTCACGTACATTGAGAGGGAGTATAGCCTCAAACAGTGGTCCTCAAATTGGTGAGTACATCGGAATCATCTGGAAGACTTGACAGAACACAGATTGCTAGGCCCCACTTCCAGGATTTCTCAGTGAGTCAGTCACAGGTGGAGAATGTGCATTTCTA
>PVKZ01003736.1:0-116624 GCA_004027375.1 Macroglossus sobrinus | reverse complement strand
TCTGGGTATCCAAAGAAACCAAAGGCACTACTTCAAAGGGAGATGCGAATCCATATGTTCATTGCAGCACTATTTACAATAGTCCAGATATGGAAGCAACCTGGGTATTCCTCAATGGATGAATGGATAAAGAAGAGGTGGTACATATATACAATGGAATATTACTTGGCCATAAAAAGGAATGAAATCTTGCCACCTGTGCCAACATGGATTAACCTAGAGAGTATTGTGCTGAGTGGAGTAAGACAGAGAAAGACAAAGTCCGTGTGATCTTACTTATATTTGGATTCTAAAGAACCCAAGAAGCAAAACAGAAACAAACTCAAAAGATACAGAGAAAAGTTTAATGCTTGCCAAATGGAAGTGGTGTTGGGGGAATGGATGAAAAAAGGGAAGGGTTTTAGAAGTACAAATTGGTTTTACAAAAATAGTTATGGGGATGTAGAGTACAGCGTAAGGAATATAGTCAATAACATTGTGATAACCATATATGTTGTCAGATAGGTACTAGGTTTATCGGGTGATCACTTCATAATTATATACATGTCTAATCACTATGTTGTACGCAAACTAATATATTGTATGCTAACTATAATTGAAAAATAAACAATTATTAAAAATAAGAGTGCCTGGGAAATAGAGGAACTCAATAAATATTTGTCAAATAAATAAATTCTTATTACACTGAACTGGCAGTAGAAAAAAATAAACCATAGGATAAGGTGAAAGGAGCTTTTTTTTCAAAGTTTCTAATGGCTTTTTTAAGTGGTAAGCTATTTTCTAAATAAATGAATTGAATGAATGAATGAATGAAGTCTTTGACAAGATTTTGTTTGTTATAAAGAGTTCTGGTATAATCTTTTTTTCCTAGTATGAAACGAAGCATAAATTTTAGCAAAATGCCTAGTTAAGCTCTGTGTGTGTGTGTGTGTGTGTGTGTGTGTGTGTGTGTGTGTGTGTGTGTGTGTGACTATAATATATAATGATTTTGTTAAACTCTGGAATTTTTGTTACTACAAAGTTAAGCCATTTTGAAATATTGCTCTGTTATACATGGCTTAGAGAAATACATATTTTCATATAAAACACCAAGAGCATTAAGTGATGACATTGCTAGGAAATGCACCTTGCCATCTCAAGCACTAGATGCTACTTTTAAGAATGCAAATGTGAAAAACTGACAGTGGAAAATTACAAGAAGCATATTCTTGGATATTCTGCATCTGAGTTTTAAGGATGGATTGCTTTTGATTATGGCTCTTTCGGGGGGTGGAAAACAGGTTTATAGGACTGACCTTAAGTGTAAAATGGATAGTAATTTGAAGCCCTGAGGGGACTTAAGAAATAAAGGTAGCTCATTGGTTTTGGCAGGGAAAGAGTTGGCTGGTAAGACCACTGAGCTCCTTAACTGAAAATGCTGACAAGCTGAGCAGCAGGTATGTGTGCTATACCAAGCAGAATCATTATTTTTATTGGCAAAATGTATCGTTCACAGTTTTGGGTAGTCTGTCCATTTTGTCAGTAATTTAATCTAGGTCGGAAAAGGCATGGGGTATAACTGCTATTGTTGAGCATCCCTGCGGGCATCTCTGGCAAGTCCATTCCTACTTTTAATGAGGAGCCTTGCTTTATATTGGGGTCCTGCTGTGGCTCGCAATATCTATTTTGGGGCGTTTTCAGATGGGGGTTAGCTGTTGAAATTGGACAAGGTGCCTGCCTAAAAGATGATGAGACCCCACGCTCCCACCTTTGCTCTCTGTTCCTTGTTAAATTGATAATTAGGTGAGACTTATAAACAGAAGTAAAAATACAGATGACATTGAATTGTGTCGAAGGTGATGGCTTTTTTTTTCAGAGGAAGAATAATTCTGAAGGTTGGAAATAAAGAATCTGAAGACAGAAACTTTATATATTTGAAGACTAAAATAAATTAATCAGTTATTCTGGGATAGGTAATGTTTCATGTTTTCTATGATTTTTCAAAACATTGTAGTTTTTAACAAGCTGAAAAATGAGGGAATAAAATGATTATGTGAATTTTTAAAGTCTCATATACTAATGAATTTAGTTCTTTAGATCATTTTAGGAATATCTTTGTCAAGGAGAAGAAGACATTGTCACATTTTGTTATATTGTCTTTATGTCAACCAAAGAAGTTGAAGAAAGAATTTTCTAAGCTGTTTGCTGAATAAGGGGACAATTAATTATTAGGCAGCCTTCATTATTTTTTTCTGATCAGATAAAATAGAAACTGTAGGGACATTCTTTTCCTAACTTACTCATTACTCCACTTAACACTATAAAAGGATTTTTGTAGTAGAAATAGGTTCATGTTCTGGTCAAAATAGAACAAAGAAGGGAAAAGATTGCCTTTTAAGAATAGTGATGAGAGAAAATCATTTATAGTTATTATGACATATACTATTTATTGAATATTAAATATATATCAGGTACTAGTCTAAGAAAATATGTTAATCTGGTTCTAATCAAGAGAGAGAAACCACACAGTAATTTAATAGGGAAAGTTCAGTATAGATTAATTTACTGTAACAGTGAGTTGGGATGAAGTATTTGCTGGAAGAAATAAAGAGAACTCTATAAAGAATACAGGAATAGCAGATACAAGCAGCAGCCACCACACTGGGCTGGACATACAGCACCCAAGAAAGAGCCTCCTTCCTCCTACTCCATGCTGAGATCCAGACTGTTGGAGTGGATATAGCTGTGATGGAGAAGTTGCTGTGGTGCTATAGAACTTGCTGGAAATCTGCTCTCTAGGATGCTGGAGAAAACTTCATGTGGAAGGTATCTCTTTGGAGGCTATTTAATATAATAAAATTGCCTGTGGAGGGTGCTGAGGTAAGCTGCAAGCCTCTAGATGCTCCTTGTCTCCTTGCTTTGTAGGTCCTGGAAACTGGAGAATCTGTGTGCACCTCCCCAGCTAAGTGCTAGCGGAGGCCTGTTACTTCTGCAGTGTTCCCCCAGCACCCTCCCTCTTTCGACAAAGCTTAACATTGTGCCATTGGGTAAAGGAACAACATTTAAAGGGCCCAGATCTATTTTCATAGATCATGCAAAAAGGTTAAATTAGAAGTTGAGTGGCAATAAACCAGTAACCAGTAAGGAAACTTTATGCTTTTTTAATCCTAAAGAGACTAGAATTAGGTATTGTTTATTCATTTATACAAGTGAGGAAATTGATTTAAATGCGGAGAGATTAAATGACTTTTTCAGGGCCATATAGCTAAAAAATGGCAGATCCACATTTCAAACTCAGGTTTGTAGTTTTCTAAGGCCATGTGCTTTCCACCAGCCTCTTAGAAATACAAATAATGACAGTCCACTCTAGAAACTGACAATTGCATCAAATATCCTTGTCGAGATATTATACCAGGAATCATTCTTTAGTTCATTCATTTCGTTTCCTTCTGGTCCTACAGACAAGGGTAGCTATATGGATATAACTACCTATTCTGTTGTTACCATAGATTCTCAGGTTTTGAGACTTAAGGGAATAGGTTGTACCTATTTTAGTGGGGTCCCTGAAGCCTCTTTTTAGCCATATCATAGTTGTGCCCTTATGAATTTGAGTTCAGGCTCCCTTCCTGTTTGACCATTTGATAGCTCCCAGGGATCTTGACCAGGGCTCTCTGGGGAATAGGGACAGAAGAGGGTGATGACTCTTGGCTTTTTATATGAAATGTTACCTTTTCTTACCTCAGCCTCTCTTCCCAAGACTGTTGTTTTTTCAGGACACTCTGTTCTAGGTTGTTTCCTGGTTGAGAATGAATTTTCAGTCCGGCTCTTTTGGAACCTCTGTGTATTTATTAGGCTTCTTACGTTTGCCTCATTTTAGATCATGGATTTATTCTTCAGATTTTTGTAAAAGAAGTGTCATTTTCATACTGATCAACACTATAATTTTTAGGACTACTTTTGACTTTGGGTAAGTTACTTAACCTCTATGAGGCTTAGTTCTTTCATCCTGTCTTTAATCTATAAAGGGAGATGGCCTTTCTAAAGCTCCCCTCATCTTACTAACTAACTCAGTGGCAATTTCTAGCTCAACATCTTTTGGCAGCAGTTCCAAACATGAGCTTTCATTGCCTGATATTATCCCTGGCAAGTAGTTGATGAATTACAAATAAATGGAAGACAGTGTGATGTGCTATTGAGAATGTGGCTTTGGAGTCAGACCTAGAAAGGTAGACATTTAGCACCCAAACTTAGCTGTTATGAGGCCTTAGCTAGTGTTTCGTTTTTCTGTGTTCTAGCCTTTTACTTTGTATAATGGGAACAACAGTGCGTGGCTCATCGTATTCATGTGAAGTAAGAGAGATGATATATGTAAAGCACTTTGTACAGTCCCTGGCATGTAGTAGATGCTCTATAAATGGTAGCTATTATTATTACCCATGATATTAAGCTCCTTGAGGTCAGGGGCCTTGTCTTAATCATCCTTGAATTGCTTGTAGTGTTTGGCATCTAACAGGCATTCAGTAATATCACCATTTTGAATTGAAATGCTTATATCCACTAGGAGAGCCCTTTCCAAACTGAGTCTCTTTATATAAATACTTTTCATATGAATAATCACACTGGAGTTTATCTACTATATAAGCTTGATTGCACATATTCTTCTCTCTTAAAGTAGTACATGTTTATAATTTTATTAAATTTCTTGTTAGTAATTTTCTGTCTGACTACGATTCTTTGATTTTTTTAACCACTATTACATGGCATAATAGTAATAGTAGTAACATTATTAGGGATTCACTATGTGCTACTTATTATTCCACATACTGTGCAATTTGCACATACTAATTTCTTTAATACTCACTAGTTACCACTCTTATAATCTCCATGGTCTGGTTGAGAAACTGAGGCACTGATAGGTTAAATGACTTGCCTGGGAGCACATTACTGGTGGGCGAGGGAGCAACCATCTGGCTCCAGAGCCAGTACTCCACTCCTCCCCTGTAGTACTTGGTTCAACCCTAGTTTTGAAATATTTTATCAGAGGTCACTGATGAAAATCCAATCAAACTCAAATTGGCCTGAGTCTAGAACGAAAGGGAAGGCATGCACTTCAAGTCAGCTTGGCATAAATCTAATTTTAAGTCTTCAAATACATTTTTTGAGGATTTCCAAGATCAGGATGAGTGAAAGCCAAACACATGTAACTTTTTATTTTTTAAGGTTAAAACTGTCATTGACACTGTGATCTCTCAGTCGTTATTAGTCCTTTTCTGTGCCTCATACTTAGCCTACCTCTCCCCTTCACACCCCCAACCTCAATAACATAGCAACAGCAATCAGGACCTTATTTTATTTAGCTCCATGGATTCCTATCATCTTCATACATAGGATCTAGGGTTAGTTTCTCCTGCCAGTGTTCCTGAGTTGTTTACTGATATTATCTTTGCTATATTTTTAAATATGAGAAAGACAAAAACGAGTTGATTTTCTACTGATAATATAGAATGTAGTAATTTAATTTCATGATATTGATAAATATGAAAATGAGACCAATGGTACATTCTCAGATTACATTTCCAAGCCCCCAAACTTGTCATCTGGCCCCCTCTGCCCATTCATTTGGAGGTGGAAACCCAAGATAGCGAACCTGAACGGAGTGTATGTTCAGATGCCAACGGCTTATTCCATTTCTCACTTTATTTTAGTAACAACATTATTTTCACTGTTAGGAAAAAGATTGACTTGGTAGACTTTAGGAACCACTTTAGTTAGTGTGGGTAAATGAAAAAACACAAGTGATCAGCTTTCATCATGACAAATGGAAACTGTCATTTAATTTTTATCCCCAATTATACAGCTCCGGGACCAATTTTTCAGGTGGAATGTTGGAGCCATTAAAAAGAAATAAGTAAACTATACCATATTCCATCATTTTTCTGGCAGCTAACCAATGATCTGTAGCCTTATTACATGTACGTTTTTATAGAGATATTTTTCTCTTAAGTTTGTAGAAGGCTATATTAACTCTTTACTGATTTCTTCTGGAAAGCATTTTTTCCAAATGAATTTTCTCTTTATCTTTGAGAGTTGGTCGGAATTCACCTTTGATTTTGGCTGGCAGCTGTACTCATTTTCATCTTTTATATTCTTTGATTACTAGAATTGGATGGAACAATGTTTCCTTAATTCTAACTGGTGTTATGTTAATGGTCTTAATCTTGGCTACAGATTATGTTCATTTGGATTTCAGCATGATTTATTAGAAATACAATGTACATGCATAAAACTCAACCAACCACCTCTTGTCTCCTACCTTGACATAATACAGAAAAACTTCCATAGTCCCTTCTCTGCTCCTATTTCGTTTTGTCCATCCTTCTATTGTAGCACTTAATATGTCATGTTATAATTATAACATATAAGGTTTTATGACCATGTTCCCCAGTAATCTGAAATTTGGGGAATATGGGTATCTTACAATTTGGCTATCTTTTCATTCCATCCACAAATGTAGCAAAATGCTTAGTGCGTACTAGATATGCAGAAAATATTTTTAAAAGACCGATCAAACATTTTTTGTTTTTCCTTTTGTTGGGGATATTTATAACTAAAAAATCTTCAGTGTTATTGAAATCCAGTATCTTTTGAGGACATTAAAACCATTTATAACCATGTGCTTTATAATTTTTATTTCATCTAGAAAAACTTTGCATGAGGCAGGTAGTCTTTGAATTTTACAGGTGAGAGAAATTGAGATCAGAGGTTACTAATGATTTGCCAGATTTTAAGAACTCCAGAGAGAGTTGTCACTGGGTTTGGAAGTATTGACTTGGCCTCCAAACCAAAAGGGGCTTGGAAGAAACCCTAAGTTACCTTGCTTTGGGGCTTTGTGCCCAGATTGCACAATCTTCTATAACTTGTATTATCAAAAACAGCAGTGATTTATTTTTGTTACATAAGTAATATATAAAGTGGTGATGGGAGTGATTATCAAAAGAGCAGGTTGTTGGCTGTTGGAGAAGCTGGTTAAAAGATGAGGCCTCTACTAGCTGGATCTGTCTACATATGGATATTGCTTTCTTGGTATTCAAATTCCTTCACCTTCATTTACCTAATTAGTAAATCATTGGAGCCTTTGGCTCAGAGCCAGAAAATGTTTGTGTCTATTTGTCTTTAGTATCAGAATAGTTAAACTTAGTTTTCAATAAAAGATGTACTGGAGTGTATTGTGAATGATAAGGCAACATTTTTTCAAATGTATGCCTTGGCATACGCTTAGAGGAGAAATGATACCTCTTGTATCTACTTATAAAACTGTCATCTGGTATGGTGACCATTAGCATATGCAAGTAAGCTTGTAAACATGCTGATGAAAGGACTCTTTTTGGCTTGGAACCTTGTTAAGAAAAAAGGTGTTAGATCACGTATCTTGTCCTTAGGGGTGCTGGACTAAACAGCTGCACTTATCCTCCTTATTAATGCCTCTATTGTCCTGCTTCAGAACAAGCAAATGGCCTTTTATGAGTCACGATAATATGAATTTACTTTCAGACGTGCTGTTTATTGAGGATATTAACATCTTAGTCTAGTTGGTAAGCAGTAAAAAACATAGCAGTTTGGGAACATTTTTCCTAATTTCTTTCCCCTGCTACTTATAGGAGGAGTAAACTCAATGAATTAAGTATACAATTGCTGATCTGTCATCAATCATTGCTTGTGGTAGGTATATTTTTAAAGCTACATTAGGTCTTCCAGTGGAAGGAAGGAAGAACTCTTGGATTTGGCTAATGTGCGTGCACTGATGGAGAGATGGTAATATTCTGTCTATTCTTTTGTGTTACAAATGAGAACTTTTCTTGTGGCTTTTTTGGGGAGTGTTGGATGTTGGGATTTGGAATTGATAAATCCCAGAATTGCAGTGTTAGAAGAGACCTTAGAGATTGTACACAGCATAAAGCTTTGAAGTAGGCCCTTTCATTTTTAGATAGCTGTAATAGATTGATTTTAAATATGATGATATTAATTATTCTCTGTAATGTCCACTCATTGGTCTCTTACTTTGCTCTCCAGAGTCTAATCCTTGCCCATCACTCTTCATTTAGTGGATATCCTTGACTGGGCACTGTCTTAAGTTCTCTTATATATCAAATGCTTTAACATCTCTATGCCTTTGCCATATGCTGTACCCTCAACCTTCCTTATCATTCTCATCATCGAATCATTCAGTTCAGAGTCAGTTCCTCTGTACCACTATTCTTCACATTGTTTCTCTATTGCTTTAATGCCTAGGTAGAGTTCACTTGTTCACCACTCTCCTTTCCTCTTCTACCTGCCTCCCCCACCATTCCTTCTTAGCAAGCACATACCACTTATCTGCCTGTACTTTCTATGTACTATATTATGGTTTCCAATTTGTTCACTTATAGTTTTCTATTTGTTTACCTGGCTCCATGCTGGACTGAATTCTTTGAAGGTAGGGATCAGATCTTAATGTTTCACTGAATTTTGCATTCTTACAGCGCCCAGCTCTTATTAATATATTTTACTGAATGTATATTGTCCCTATCAGCATAGAGTAGAAGTAACTATTACTTTTCTTATTTTTCCCCCTATAGATGTAGCTTTTAAGATGTTAGATTTCATGTTGCTCATTGAATTTAAGATCAGTCGAAATTCTCAGGACTGTCAGAGTTGCCTTATCTAGGGTTTTACATAATATTGGGGTTTGTAAAATAGCAAGTTGGGTCCTGAAGATGTCCTGGAATAACTTTTCATTGATTTCAGAGTCCATATTTCTTTCTGACAATATTAGCCAGCAGCGTCCAGGTGGTTGGTGTGAATGAGAGTCAGTATCTCACTCACTTTCTATAAAGTTGATCATGTTTACAAATTTAATAGCACAATGAACAATTTTCTCATGCAAAAAAATCTCTCACATGATTTTAATGTCATGATAAAAACTCACCTACAGTTCCCAATTAGGGGGACTTAATCTTTTCTCCAGTGTTTTTGCAGTTCCATGTAAGAGTTAAAATTACCATTACATGTCTTGGTAGAAATGAATCTACAATCTATATATATATTTTTTAATCTCTCTTTTTGTTTTATCTTATAATGTATTCAGTATCTCTGTGAGACTTATCTGTTTTATATTTGAATGGTCAAACCCTCAAGGCATTGAGGTACCAGTCATTATTTTCATTGGTGTGTTCCATCCTTCCTGGAAGGTACAAAATATCTTACCCTTTTCATGTAATGGGAGAAACTCTCAGCCAATGTGTACATAATTTCTAAATCTACAGGGTCAGGCCTGAAAAGTCAGAGACTTTGCTGCCTTGGGGGCTAGTCATTTGTTTTATATTTTTTTAGAGGAAAAAAAGACATATACCTATTCCATATTTCTAAGAGCAGTGATTACTCTTGAACTAAACGTACTGAGGTTATACTTGAAGAAAGAAAGCCAAAGGATCACTGAGTATCTACAGGTTTTTCAGAAGCTCTGAAGGAAAACTTCAAGAACCAGAATGAGCTGGATCACTACCCACATGGTGGCTTCCTGGTCTCCTTGAGACTAATGCCTCACTTGGAGTAAGTAGTGTTTCCTCTGTATCCCCTTTTGTTGTCTGCATGGAGTCAGTGTATGGATACTTGCACATGAGGAAGAACAGTTCATGTCTCTGGAGTACTAAAGCATCTTATTGTATTTATTTAATTACTTAAAGATTTTTCCCAGGTAGAGGGTATAATTTCATTCTTTACATTTGATTTATTTTTGTTCAAGGTTTTAGCAAGTAATTATTGAATGCTGGTTTTGTACCAGGTGCCAGGCTAGACACTGAGAAATAATGGTTAACAATGCAGGTAGAATCCCTGCACTCCAAGAGCTTAGACTCTAGTGAGCATGCAGGCAATTAAACATGTATACTGTATTATGTGTGGCGAGAGAACCTCTGCCAGGAGATGGAATGTTTGCTGTTTAATATACTGGTTCAGTAATTATATATTTTGAACCAAAACTAAAGCACAAAAGATTATGGGGAAAATTATGCCAAATAACTTTTTTTTTTTGCTATGAATAGAAATTTTAAAAATGTAGTTTGAACATTAAAATATATGAATTTCTCATTTCTGGGACATGTCAGTGATTTATGAGTACAAAGGGTTAGAATATTTTAAATCAGACCTGCCCTGGCAAATCTAAGATAAATGGCTGCTGTGCTTTCTGGTTTCTGCCACTTGTGGAGCTGAATTTGTAGAGCTGTTGATGCAGGGCACAGATTTAAAAAAAAAAAAAAAATTTACTAGCATATAATAAAGGCATAACAGAATTTATTAAAATCTGATTTATTTCAGAAATTCTGAACCCTACTGTAATGTTTTGATGGGAAAAAATAAACTAGACAAAAAAATGAGCAATTGTTGTGCTTTCAGTGCAGACATTATTAAAAGGCCTTCTGTGCTAGTGGAGTGTTATGGATTCCCTCTCTCAAATCATCGCTTAGCTGTGCTTTATCACAAAAGTTGATCTGACAGTTTCCCATAGATAACTCTGAAATGAGAGTACGTTCATGACTTTGCATAATAATTGTATGCCTTTAATATTGCTGAGCTCAGCATGTGGACATTTTTGCAAAACATTAAAGACGGTCCTTTTAAGCTACAGTCTGTCAGTATACCACATTCTTTGAGGCCTCAAATAGAAATATGCAGTGTTTCAGTGTATTAATCTACAGAAATCAGTGACGCACAGGCCAATAAGAAATTAAAGATGTTTGAAGTCATGAAGAGTTGCTAAAGGAGAGAAGCTATCTAGTCTACCTTTTTCCTGCAGTCAAGACTGTACTTAAACTATTCAAGATGGACACATGTCTAGTTCTTTTTAAAATATAATGGCACCAAACCTTTGAGAACATGGCCTTCCTTATGTCCGTAATATCTTTCCGTCTACCTCATTTTTTTCCCTAACCTTTGGCCAGTTTCTCTTTGGTGGTAATGAACACCCAGTTGGCCTTTCATTATAAAATCATGTTACTGGGAGTCCATTGCTGGAAGTAGTGCTGGGGGCTCATAGATTGCATTGGGTAAAGATTTGTAATGGCTTTGCATGGCAGTAGAGACCCACTGATGACTCACTGTACCTCTTTCAGAGTGGGTGCTCTGATGATAATGCTTCACCTTTAATACTGCTTGACAGGATTTAACCACACATGCAACAAATCAATGCGGTCTAGAGTGCAGATGCACTGGATCTATATCATATGTCTCCTTTTGACTGATGCAGGCAGAAGAAACCATCAGATAGCTTCTTGGTTAATATAACTTTGTTCTGAAAAGGAGGCAATGATATATTTAGGGGTGCATATAGCCAAAGCCTGAAATGAGAAGGGGTGTTTACCATTGTGAAGAACAAATAATCAATATTCAGCTAAACTATGCTACAAAAGAAGCTTGGTTCTTTGGAGCAAACCATATTATATTAAAATTCTCTTAATAGTTTATTAGTATCATTGAAAAATATACCCCACTAAAAATCCTAAGTGATAATTTAATGAAAGCTTTGTCTTTTGTGAGTGATACTTACCTATACATTTTTTTTAGAGTTGTGAAAATAAATCAGACATAAGTCCAATGGTTTGTTTTACTTTATTCTTTTTTTAACTCCTCGCAAACCACTATGAACAGTTCTAATTTGTTTCATCGTTTCCTTCCACTGCCTGTAGAACATCTGTTGGAAAATAATGCTTGTCCTGTCAGTTTCCAGAATCAGCAAACCTAAGTGTGTGCTCAAGGTACATGTCAGCATTATCCCGCTGCTGCCACTAGGCTACTTAAAAACAAAATTAATCTTGAACTGGTAAAATTCACTTTAAAAAAGTCTGGATACTTCTGTTTAGGAATAGGAAGCTCATCCCCAAATGGACCAAGTAGAACATCAGCGACGATGTTATTTTGGAACAAAGGCACAAATATAGGATGATTATTGCCTGTTATTTAGTGGATGATTCTTTGTTCTCAGACTAGGTTATACTGTTTGGCTGGAAGCTCACAACAGATCAGTAGTAATTTTGTTATGGGCCAGATGTCAAAACAGAAATGTGCTCTCAAATCCCACTGACTTTTTATGACAACTAATATGTTAAAATATATTTGCTCAGCAATCAGGCATTTCATGAGACTCCCATAGTTCTGTTTTTGTTCATGTGGAGCCTTAAAGCTATGTGTTATTAGTTGAGATTTTCCTGTTTTTTTTTTCTTTCACCATTACATATTTCTTTTGATCAAGGGTAGAAGAACCTCCTCAAACTCTCCCCTTTTCTCAACCATGATAATGAATTGGGTGTAATATCTACTCTGTAACTTCTGGTTACAGATATTATTTTTATGGTAATAAATAAAATCTGTGGCAGGAAATGATTCCTAAGGAAAGAAAGTCAGCAGGAAGTATGTTCTTTTTTTAGTCTCTCTGTAATCTAACTTTGAAGTTTTAATTTTGGTTTGATTAGGATTTAGGAGTTAAGATGAAAGGGAATTGCAAGGTTGTTGACTTGACTTTTGCTTTGGTATATTCCTTTCACTCTTCAGCTAGTTTTATGTGGAACTGCTGGTTATCCATCAGCTTTTTGATAGGATTTAGGACAGCATTCCAAGTCAAGAAAAACGTCTTACTGTGCTGATATGTTTTGTAGAAATAGTCAGATTAAATCAGATAGCAACAACTGACAGATTTTGGCAGATGCAGCTTGGCAATGTAATTTAAAATGGTGTTAGTTTCTTAAGTCTAGAGAGAATTTGGCCTTGCTCTTATCTGTTGGAGCCTAGCCTTCTTCTTCCTATCCTCACAAAACAAAAGAAAAAAAAAAGGAAAAGAAAAGCCTTTTCTTCTCAGACCATGAAAGGATTGAACAACCCAAGAATTATGTGTTCCATAATCCGATAGAGCTTTTCATTCCACCTCTGGGACAGATTTTGCATTTGTTACCATTACTCTATCTTTTGGAGTAGAAATATCTCTGGGTGGGCAGAAACATTCCAGCCAGGGAGAAACATTCTCTTAAAACTTATTATTTGGCCAGATTTTCTTGTATATTAGTAAATATAATTCTTGGTGCTGCTCAGCAGATTTTTTCCAGTGTATGTTGTACTCACAAGAAGAATTACTTGGATTCTATTGTCTTTTCATACCTTTATTGACAATGCTATTAAGAATATTGAAGCTGCTAGGGATAAAATAAAGAGAACAAAGTTCAAATCAGACTCAGATACCTTCTGTAGCAGCTTTTTAATTTACTGACTAATCATGGAAAGAGGGCCTTTTTTCAGCAAAAATCAAGTTTACTACTACTGTACTCTAAGTTCTACTTCAGAAGCAGGAGGAGATCATATGATGAATCAGTTAGTCCCTCATTTCAGAAACTTACAAGCAAGTCGTTATACATAGAGGCACTGCTCATACTGTAAGGGTGCAGGGGAGGATGGATTTGCATGTATCTATCTCTCTTCATTCTTTTGGTTCTGATAAGTACATGTATAAATTGCCAAATCATGGGACAGAGAAGCTAAGTGGTTCATTGAGAATTAAGTTCAAGACTTGTACTCATGGGGCAGAGCAAATCGATTATATGTTGTCATTGTTATCACATCCGCTGTATTTAAGTTCAAAAGAATCAAAGCATTTGACAAAGGAATTTAAGATACAGAGCAGAGAGTCAAGAAGAGAATGCCAGTGGGTCTTCCGCTAAAGAAAACCAAAATTTAATAAATGAGTGGCAGTTGAGGGCAAGGTCCCGAAGAAACTGGAGTAGGTAAATCATGTTTCCAGGAACACTTTTGGATAAAGCTCTAATGATAGTTACCCAAAGTAAAAGCTGTAGATTTCAGAATGGGGAAAGAAAAAACAAAATGGGGACTGTCTTGCCTCTTTGTATCATATGCTGCACATAAAGTGAGCATTCCTTTGCATGAGGAATATATATATTTTTTCTAATTTATTTTAATGGGGTGGAGTGGGTTGGTGAATAAGATGATCAGTATGTAGTTGCCTTTGTCAAGTTCAAAGCCCCTATCACTGTGGCATAGGTTAGTAAACTCTGTTACAGAGAATCTTTGTAGATACCCAAGTAGTACCATGTGAGGTTTTCCAGAGGGTTTTGTAAGTTTCGTAAACATTCACTATCATGTACTAAACTTTTCTTTTAAACCAGAAAACATTAATCCAGACCAGGAATTGGCAACATTTTTCTGTAAAGAGTCAAATAGTAGATATTTTTAGGCCTTGTGGACCACACGATTTCTATCACAACTATTCAAGTCAGCTGTTGTAATATGAAAACAGCCATAGGAACCATATAAGCTAAAGAGTGTGGCTGTGTTTCAAATAAAGCTTTATTTTGAATAATGTTATTCTTTTGGTTTTTGTCAACTGTTTAAAAATATATAAACTATTCTTTACTCTTTGGCTGAATTTGGTCACCGGCTGTAGTTTGCTGACCCTTCACTGTTTATGCTTTCCAACCCATGTTATTAGTTAATTTTTCAGCCTTACTATATTCTAATTGAAGTTGGTAGCAACTGTGTAAGAAAGCGAAAGGTTTATAATAATCCTCAGAGAACTAATACTCTAATCAGAATTTAGCTTTTCAGAAAAACACCTTTTTTTTAAGGGGTGTAGTCCATTCCATTTTAGTTGGGGCTGGGATAGGAATTTGGTGTCTTGAAGAATGGGAAGGGAGAGGTGAAAACCAGCCAAAAGGGACAGTAGTAACAGAGTCCTTGCTGGACATCAACACTGCAGTGAGTGGTGTATACAGATAATCCCACTTAATTCTCTCAAGATTTCTATTAGGGAAACACTATTCTCACCCTCATTGTATAGCTGAGGAAACCAGGCTAGGAAGGTTAAGAACTTTTTGAAAGTGACAGTAAATGGCAGAGCCTGAATTCCAACCCAGGCTCTGAGGCTAAGTAGGTTGTCTTGAACAGGGAAACACAAATCACTAGGTTGATTTAGAGCACTTAGCTGCGTGCCTTGTATATGGTAGGTTCTCTCTATACACATTATTGATTTATCTCTGGTAAAGGGGAAGGGAGAGGTGATGAGGGAAGTAATAAAGGCATTAAGAACTGAAGAATATGATACCTTTGTCAGAGGCTTAGTTGAACCTTGCAGTCAAGTATATCTTGTCAAACCAGACCATGTTTTTGGAAACCAAAGAGGAGTAATAAAAAAAATAAAAGTTCAGAGAAATCCATGTATTTAAAAATGTGGCAAATCATAGACATGGAGAACTAGTGTGAAGTTCTTTACTACTGAGTTCATGAACTTGCATTTGATAGTAGAGTGTCATGTTTTAGAAAGCTGGAGGAAATTTTTTGACTCATTGCCAGTCATTTACTTAAACTTAAAAGATCTTAGCATTGAAATTACTTATTTGAAGTGCTGGCAGACTAATAAATTCAGGGGGCTATTTTAAACAGTGTCAATCTAAAATGTAATCCTATTAAAATAACAGTATTTTCTGAGAAGAGAATTCCCTTGTTGTCCTGTCCCCACAGCTCGCAAAAGAACAACATAAAAGGCATCCTAGACTGTCTTCTGAACATCATTGAACCAACTGACGTGTTTGCACATTGTAATTTTTATTGGCAAAGAATTTCCTTGGACACACCCCTTTAAAAGGCAAAATCTCCAACATAATGACAGGTTTATTCCAATAATGGGAAATGGGGATTCTATTTGGAATGATTCCTTATAGGCCTTGGGAACCTTCTTGGTTTGTTAATTTGTGCTTATTTCTCTGTGATCGAAAATCCTGTGGAACTTGAAATGTTTGCATTTTTTTCCTTCTGTTCATTTCTTTGGCTCCTTTTCATCCAGCAGCTTGGGTTACCTTGAATTAAATTGGTTTATGGCATGCCATTTTCGGTAAAACTCTGCAAAAGAAATGGTCACATAACTCAGAAAGGTTTGCCCTTGGAGTGATTTAGTCATGCTGGATGATAGCTGAGGAGGCTTATTGACTTTGAGCTCCCTTTGGAACCAGATTCAGAAAGCTGTGCACTTCTGTGGCACCTGTGAGACACTCACTTGAATAGAACTACTGAGAAAAGCATTTCAGTTATTGGCATTTTTCCTAATGTATTTTGTGTGTGTCTATACCACAGGGAGAAGTGTGTGGTTATTGTTGAAATATTATCTACATGGCTTTGCAAAAGAAGAAAAGCCATTGTACAACAGTCAAGAGATATGTGTCACAGTGTTGCAGTGTTTCAGGGTCTGTACATCTGTCCCCCCAAAACATATAGATGGCCACATTATTTGGATACTCCTCTTGGCCTTAAAAAACCTGTTAAAGAGATGTTGAATTTGACAACTTGGAGGTTGTTAACCAATATTTAGAATGTTTTTTATTTACTCTTTTTTTTCCACCTGGTTTTGACCAGGAAGCTAGGTTTCGACCATTTGAATAACTAACTGTTCTGTGGGAATCTAAGATAACAAATCAAACCCTCAGAAGTGCACAGGAGTTAATTCCTTTTTCCTTATGAACAGGTAGACTCCTGTTTAAATATAAAATTTGTATGGACAGATTTTGGTTTGTCATTTGTGTGTTGGGCATGTTGCATTTGTCTAAAGGGAGCAGTTTTAAGTAGGTGGATGTGTAACACCCTGAGGCTGTGAGAGCCACCTTATTCATTTCAACAAATCCCTTCTCGTATAACAACCTTGCAGGAAGTTTGAATAATTGATTCTTCTGAGCAATACAAATATTGGAATTCTTAATCATTCTGAGATGGTCAGAGCTACTGCTTTTATATTCTAAAAACATCTGTTTACTATTCTCAAACATTCATTAAACAATTATTGATCGACTATCTACCATGTGCCAGGCTCTAGGCTAGATACTGAGGATGCCAAGAGGGAAAAAGGCAGAATCTCTGACCTGAAAGTCCACTGAGGAAGGCAGATTCCAAATGGAGAATTGTAATGCTTACATCAATTAACTCAAGGTGTTTTTATTTAATTAGTTTTTACTTAATGTGCTGGGTGCCGGAGTGGGAGGTTAAGGGGGCAATGGTGAGCAAAAGCAGACTTGGCCTCTGCCCGTGTGTTCCTTACAGTCAAGGAGAAGCTATTAGATATATTTAATATAATTATTGATTAACCAAACAATCACACAAAAATACAGTTATAAAGCAGCACAAGTGTCATGGAGGAGAGACCTATGTGCAATGAAATCACATATTAAGAGAATTTGAACTGGATTGGATGGCCAGGGAGGTCTTCACTGAAGAAATAATGATTGAACTGTGATCTGAAGGATCAGTGTAAGTTACCCAGGCTATTAAGGGTAGGAAGAGCTTTCCTGAAGGAACCAGGTGCATTGAAGGAATTGAAAGAAGGCCACTGTGGCTGGCGTCAGCCAGGGCAGAGAGGCCAGTGGAGAGGTGGGGACATCTGGGCTCTTTGGGGCCCTGCTGAATGTGGGAAGGATTGGGGGCTTTATTCCAGGATGTGTGGGAGGACTTTGAAGCATTTTAAGCAGGTAATGAGGGGTAACATGGTCCTAATTGGTTTCTGGAAAAGATGATTGTGACTACAATATTTGAGGGGTCTGATGCAGATAGGTACAGATAATTCAGGAGGCTCTTGCCTGGATTAGAGGTATCAGTGGCTTGTATTAGAGTAGTGGTGTGGGAAGTGTGAAGAAAAGTGGGTTGAGTTGAGCAGAATTTAGGTCAAACCTGTAAGCTTGGCGATGGATTGCATATGGGCTGTGAGGAAGAAAGATGGTCGAAGGATGGTATAGTCATATGCCATTTATTGATTTGTTATACTGTTATGCATTAAATAATATGAAATAAACCTTACTTCAAGATTAAACTTTGTATATATTTTACAGTAGTTAATTTGTTTTTCGGTTTTCTGTACTTTTTCTATTGTTAAGAAAGGAAATTGCAGTTCTTACCCCTCCTTTTCATTTAATTAAGGTATTGGAAGTACTGTTATGACTCCAGAAAGACATACAAAAAGAAGCAGACCCAAGCCAGAAGATAGTATCAAATTAAAATATTTCCAGCAATTTCAGCAAAATGGAAAGATAACATTAGAAACAAACAGTGCTGCCTCCTACCTTCCTGTCGATTTTAATTCAGAAAACTTAAATGATTTTTCTGATTTCAAAAAGTGAGTTAAAATACTAGGGAGTCTTTTATTCTTCATAAACTGAAGTTAGAGTAATTTATTTTATCTGGAGGAGAGTATTAAATTAGCTGTCAACTCTGCTACACAGGTGGATGGTGACTTTCAAATGAAATGACCAAATCTCTAGACCTGAGGCATTCATTTTAATCTCTGCTTTCCATTGAAATAGGCAAAACATGAAATGTTAAGATAATAGTACTAAAATTCCTAGTAATTGCTTTTGTTAGCTCAACTCATGTTTACTCATATTAATTACCGAAACTTGATAACCTCTTTGTTTTCTACTTAGCATGGCTCTGAATGCCTCAGACAGAGCTATAAATCAGGTAGGCTGCTCTCACTAAAGGCACATTCCTTTGCTTTTATGTTGGCACTTTAAGGCTAATTCTCTGGGCTTGATGGGTTTATAATTCAAGAAGATGTGATTTAATGTTGATGGAATTTATTTTTGAAACACATTATAGGAAGAAAACTTTTCAAAGTAAAAAATGAAAATTCGAGGTACATCTTAAGTGAACAAAGACTGTCAGGGTCTTTAAACACCCAACTTTAGAGATCATGGCATAGGTGTGCATGTACACCGTCTCTCCACTTAGAACTTGAGGTTGATGACTAAGTGAAGAGGTTCGGAAATGTGGGATCTTTGGAGTCCTTTGAATAAGATTTGCAATTTCAGAAATCAAGATATAGTTTTCAATCCTCTTTCTGAATTTATTTTACATTATCTTCTTTGCATAGTAACTTTTCATTCATGGTATTCCTTACAAGTTATTTTTCCAAAGGTGACCTTGATACATATATTTTTTTAAATATTTAATTTGAATTATAGATTTGTAGAGTTTGTTGAAATCCTGAATTTATTTTTTTCAACCTGCAGATATATAAGTTTCTCTAGCCTCTCACTCATGCATTTCATTCATACCCCTCAGAAGTACTGAGTGCCAGACATTGCTCTAGAAATTGGGCACTGAGTAGGAAACAAGCCACACTAAGTCCTTTCCTTCACAGACATCCTTGTTTTGCACATTACTAATAACAAAATCACATTTTTTTTTTTTAGTAACCTCATGGCACTGTTAACTCAGTGGTGCTCAGTAGGGAAACTTAATGCATGCTGTGTGGTGAAAATTGTCCCAAAATATAATATACAATTCTCTGCCTTTTTTCAAACCATAGTATATTGAATTCTGTTTTGTGTAAATGACTTGGGATCTTTTAGAATACTAATTAACATATTTTGCTTCGAGATTGTTCATATAAATGAGTTGTTTTGTCCATTCCACACTCAGATAGATTGCTATACTTTTTTGATTTCTCAATAATTTTTCAAAATAGTTTTTCTTGTTTCTTCATTTTTACTCAGCCTTTTCAGTTTTCAAAAATTTGTTTTAATTCTGATGTAAGCTGGAAAACAAGATAACTAAGATTAGTAGAAGTGTATGAAAAATATGTCAATAGAGTAAATGTTGAAAGCCCATTGTCTTACATATAATAGCTTTAAGTTCCTCCATGACTTAAGTAAAAATGTGCCATTTGAGTGACATAGATGTCCCCTGTGGAGCTTTGACACTCCCCTCTGACACTCTAGAGAGTTGGGCTTACTGGATACCTGGCCTCATAGATGAGAAATTACTAAAACTATCTTGTTTAAGACTTGTTTTTATGAAATCTTTTGAGGCAATAAACTTAATTATAACTAGTATAATGGTTTATAATTTTATCCTTTCTGAGTTTTTGCATGCGCGCGCGTGCGCACACACACACACGCACACACACACACACACACACACACACAATGCTAGCTTTTATTTTTTCTCCACAGCTAAGCCTTGATGAGTAAAGTCTTTAAACTGACTTCTCTACATTTGGTCAGCTGAATATTAAGAATTATAACAAAGCAAGGACTAGTGAAAATAAGAATTGAGGAGCTTCTACACAATTGCAAAGCTTCTAGACTGGATACTAGATTACATGAACACACATATTGATTTGGGGAATAAGAGCTATATATAGTTCTGATTCAAGCTATGACAGATGGGGGGTTCACTAGCAACAAATTTGATGACTTCTAGGCACAAGTCCAAACTCTTAAAAAAATTCACCAGATGCAAAGACTCTTGCCATTCTTAATGGATTCACTTTTATATAAATGAGTCCCATTTATATATTTTCTTCCATGGCCAATTATCCTGAAGGCATTATAAGAATTATTAATTTATTATTATTTTTTAATTTAACTGATATATTGCCATGTGAGTGTAGGGTAGTTAGATTGTTCAAGTTGGCTCTTTTCTAAAGGAATCTATAAATATCTAGATAATTTAAGTGTCTAGATATTTTAAACTTACATAAAGTCAGAACCCACTGAGAACTATTTTTTTTTCTGAATGCTTGTATCCTTGTCTTGGAATGCTTTTCAAAATTAACTCTTTCAAAGGAGATAGAACAAGCTTATCTACTAGTCCTTTGATAGAATTTTGAAAACTGACTTATTTCCTTTAGTTCTTGACATTATTCCCTTTAATTATTTTCCAGTTTATTATAAATACCTTTTTTCTTTAATTTCTAATTAGTAAAGTGATGCATGAAATATATTTCCCTTTAAAAATATGTTTAATAAGGCTGAATTCCCAATTGGCAACCCTCAAAAAAAAGAAAAAAAGAAAGTTAGTTAACTTCTGTTTTCTTCTGTACTTTTTCAATTGTTTGTCTGTCTATCTACCTATCTAATCTATCATTTATATATTTATCTAAACATAAAATCCATAGAAAATCTGTAGGCTAGCCTACATGGTATTGTACTATATTTATCATTCTGCAGCTTGCTTTCTTCACTAGTAGTGTCCTAGAAGCTTGGCTCTGTTGTTATATGTAGGTTTGCTTCTATTTTGTGCTACCTTGTATTCCATAGCACATGTGTACTTCTGTTTATTTAGCCATTTCCCTATTGATAGACACCTGGGCTGTAAACCAGAGGACCCCAACCCTCGGGGTGTGGACTGGTGTTCAGAACTGGGCAGCACAGCAGGTCGTGAGCAGCGGGCGAGCGACTGAGTGAAGCTTTATTTGTATTTGTATCCTCTCCCCAACATTAGCATCACCACCTCAACTCCATCTCTGATCATCAAGCACCATAAAGGTTGGAGATGACTGCTGTAAACCATACTTCAATGAAAATTCTTGTATGTATCTCCATGTGCACATGAGCAAGGGTTAATTTAGAATACACACCAAGAAATAGCTTTGCTGGACCATAGAATATGCACACGTTAAATTTTAATTGATATGTTCTAAGTCTGGCTACTGGTCATTTTAAACTTTCTGTCAGTAACTAGGCAATATATTTTTTTAAGTTAACAGAGTGAACCAAGTGATGTTCTCATGATGTTCTCATGAAATAAAGATGGTTTCATTATGCCCTCTTACGTTTCCATGCCCTTCCAATCTGCAGCTTTCATGAGTTTCACAACACATTCGTGAAGTTTATGAACATACATGACACAGCAGTGTTTTCCCAGCTCTTGCCTTATCCATCAAATTTCTCTTCCTGCTTCATCTTAGTCTATCCCTGTGAATGGAAGTGACTCAGTCCTGCCATTCCAACTAAAATTATCCAATTTTTAACAAAAACTAAAATAGACCAAACTATCTTGTCTGTGGAGGTAACTGGAAGGAGCAGAGGGAAGGAAAGGAAGGTGAGTGAAGAAAAGAATTTCATGGATGAAACCAAACCTTGTGTAGCAGAGCCCACAAAGACCTTGTCCTACTTGACATAGAATCAAGGAGTGATTCTCCTACTAGAGGTTTACATACCAGGCACGGCTAGAGAAGACCTTGAGGTAAAACCCATTGAACTCCTGCTTCTTAGAGCACAGGGGTAAAGATAGGAGGGGAAAGTGTTGCTTAGCAAGGTAAGATTTAAGGTGGGGAGTGAAGCTGCCGTGTGACTCCCATCTCCCCCTGCCTGTGAAAAGAGCAGGCAGCCATACTTTAGGTGACATTGAAACTATAGAAAAACTAAAGTCTGGGTCAAGAAGAGGCCGAGGGTCAGAATCTGGTCCCATGTTTTGGTATGACTTCTGATCGTAATTACTTTGCTTTGATTTTATATCATATGTGAGAGACTGACTATTCAGCCCAGTTGACAAACTGAAGTAATAAACATTTTCTAGTATCCATTAATCTCAGAGGATAAAATATTCCTGAAGCTCAAAATAAAATTTGTGTTTGGGAGATACCTCGTACTGCTTGCTCAGATGTATTTTCTTTTTAAAATGTCAGTGTCTGTTGCCTTTCCTGCAGGTAGCCCTCCTGCCTCCTTGTCGCCTGAGTCCTTCAGTATCTTAGGTCAGGCTGCATCTGTTCCCGCAGAGCTTTCCCTTTCTCCAGCAGAAAGCTGGTTTGTTTGGCTGACAGATGGGGTTCCCGCTTTGGCCTAGATGCGCCTAGTTAAAGGGTTTCTGTTTGAAGCCCGCAGGTGAAACCCAACTCCACACAGACCCCTGCTTACAAAGTTCCCTTTATGCTCACGTAAAGCAGTAAGGAAGTTTTTAATTGACATTGTCTACTGTTAAGAGGGCATAGTGTGGACATCTTTCAAGAGGGTTTACTTTTTCTATGTAGTGTCAAGCTGTCAGTTCACTGGGTAATTCAGTGGGTTTGTTTTGGGGGAAGAGAGGAACAACACATTGTAGTGTTTCTTGTGCATTCTCTGAACATCAGAATCCTCTCAGAAACAACAATCCCCCAAACCTATCCTCAATTTAAACCAAAGCCTAAACTGTTTGATAGGTATGGTTAGAATAACAGTATTTAATGCCCAAAGCACATCAAATTTGGGTGAAGAGGATGCATTCTGCATAATGCCTAGAGATGTCTCGTTATGGTGTGGTTACCTAGCAACAAGTGGAAACTGTATGAAAATGAGGTGCTTATCTGTTGTTGAAGTAGGTGCAATGAAACTTATTAGGCTAGCCTGTTTTGCTTGGCATGTTATTAGAATCACAGCTAACGTGGAAAGGACTGGAGCCTGTTCCCATTCGATACAGAAGCAGTGTTAAATGCAGCTACTGTAAAATGCCAATACTTTGGTCAGGAAAATAGAAACTTGAAGCCTGTTTTAAACACCCAACATTGAGATATTAGAATTTGATTTATATTATCAAAGATTTATTAATAAGAAAAGAGCAAACAGAATCTCTAGGGTAACTTAAGAAGCAGCTGATTGTTTAGATTTCTAAAAAAATTCAGAGAGCCATTTATATTTTTCGTCTATAATAGCTTGCTATAGCTCTCTTTCTCCTAGCCAAATTGTATTTAACTGTCGGCTGAGTTTATCGATGAATTCTAACCACAGCCTTCTTGTTTGTTTAATTTACAGCACTGTCACAATTCTTAAAGGGTCTATTTTTATTTAATCACTATAAAACAAGCCACATTTTTTTTTTTTACAACATATATCATTATCTTTAGTGTATCACTGAATTGTGTTGGTCTGTGTTTTAGGAAAGTGTGTTTTATTATAGGCCTGTCCTACCACTTTTTTTGTATGTACTTCAGGTAGCTTCTTATTGAAATTTTATTCTTGTATATTTAAAAAAAATAAACTGAGAATACCTACTAAAATATCTTCTGGGTAGCCTAACATGATATAGCACTGGTTATCCCAGGGATGAAGAAAAGTTCAGCTACTTCCTGTGCTCATCAAACACCTGTGATGACGCACAGAAATCTGGCGTACAGGACCGAGCTCTGTTAGTTGTATTCTGACATTACTTCTGGGGCTTTGGAATGTGTTTATGTGTAGCAGATGGCGCTATTAGTTAAGCTGTGCTATCTTGAAGAATTGCTTTCCCAGGTAATCAGCTCTGCTCATTTAGGATGTCATTTCCCCACCTCGATATGTCAGCTCAAGAAGCAGGAATGATTAATCACTGCTACTGGACAGTGCACTAGAATAACTCGGTAAGGGGCATCATCCCCTGGTGCTCCCATGCATCCAGGAGTTTAGGAATGCTCTGATGCAAAGCAAACAAGATGGGAATGATGACCAGGATGCTTCCTGAAGTTTACCTGTCAGTATGTAGAGTTGCTGTGGCAACCAGAAGATTTGCAATTCAGAGGAAGAGTAGAGCGAGACAAAACCTTAAGTCATGGCTGTCATTACACTGGAATGGGTGCTACCAACACCTGGCAACCTCTATTACTTCAACTTGTTTCTTTTCACGCTTGGAGGAATAAAATGCATAAAAGATTAATATGCATAATAAACCTTTTGGTAAAATATGTATGTGTTCTGCATTTCAGATGAGCAAAAACTTCGAGTTCCCCTCCACTTAAATAAATATTAGTTAATAATGTTCAAAGTGAGCTTGCCGTAATACTCTTGAAAGAATAAGAACTATGATGCATGGATAAAGAACATACCACATTCTCTTTATAACTAAAAATAGGGGATAGATTGCTGTCTATTTTAAAAATTGTTGTCCCTCCTGGAAATGCTCATAATGTTAATCTCAGTTATGTGCCCTCCCTCCCTTTGGTCCCCCTCCACTCGTTGCATAGCAACAACAACAAAAAAAAGTTCTGGGTTTTGTTAGGTCTAAAGGGAAGTGCTTTGCCTCCTCGTTAAGTGTTAGGTATTTTAAGTTTATCCAGGTGCAAGTACAATCCATAGAGATGAGTATAAAAGCATATTATTGAAGATTTTCTTTATGGGGAAAAAATCCACTGCAGTTTCTAAATATGGTCATATAGATATTCTCTAATTTCACCATTTAATGGAAATGTAGGATTCCTAGCATCAAACTGATGTTAACAGTTGTCTTCCTTCGGGTTTCCTTGAATGTTGGAGGTGGATGGTGACATAAATTAAAACGTATTTAAGTTTTAGTTGTCACTGCGGATTAGCTTTTGTTTTTGCTGTATTAAAAATGCACAAATATAAAAAAAACGCAGCATTTTCTGCATCTGTATTTTAGTGTGTTTAGTAACCGTTTTCATTTTTTCTGTATGAGAAAAACTTTTTCCAAGTATGTGTTTTGAAACTAGCTAAACTGAACTTTAGAATTTTCTGGGGTACAGAGTCTTTTGAAAATCTGTTTCTGAATGTCAGAAAAATGTATAGTTGCAATAAAACCATAGCAGTCAGTTTCCTAATAGGCGCATTAAGTCTGGAATTAAATCTGAAGGGCTGATGTATTAAAAACATTAAATATTTAATAATAATGATCAGCCTATAGTTTTCCTCTCATCTTTTCGAAGGGCAAAGCGAACTATCAGTGCTGTTCTAAGCAGTTGCACTTGTTAAAGGTCTATTCAGTTTCAGCCAGTATCTAGAAATCTAGGTTACAGCTAAGAGGAAGAGAAAACAAATAGACGTGTGCAGCTTCTACAGCTGACTTGATAGCTTAGATGCCAGGCTGTCCCTGTTGAGATGGGAGAGCTGCGTGCTTGGTATGTTGCAGCTCAGTGCTGCATTGGGCATTTCTTCAGACCTGCACCGTATGGTAATTGGAGATCATCTTGAAGATGGAGATTTTTATTTTTGTGGTTTTCTGGGGAGTTATAATGCCTGACTACTTTTCCTTTTAATCTGATATTTGAGGGCTACAGCTTCAGGTCAAACGAGCATATTTACATCTGATTTTTACACTATTTTCAGTAACTTTAATATCATGTTTAAAAAGAAAAGTACCCTGAATAGTCCCCTTTTAGGAAACAGTCTGACCGAGAGCAGCGTTTTCCAGCATTTGGTGGACTGGAGAGGAAGCACCGACACCTATAATTTATAACCCAGTTAAAGTTGTTTACCTTGCCTGGACACACTGAAGACAAGGGGGAAGCTGCTTATTTTAAGTTAAGCTGTGTAATTTACTTGTATGCCCAGATGTTCTTTCATTTATTTTCTGGGAAACTAATACAGTATCATGATTTTAAAGTTAATTGCCAGATTCCAGTAAGGATTCCCATGAATGGGCTGGGAGAATACCCTGAGGGCATAAGCCTATGTGTGGATGTGTGACAGAGTGCTAATTTGGAGTTTGCATAATAATCGTACAAAAATATTTAAGATGGGGATCTATCACGTCTTATCTGTAGAGACATGATCCCTTTTGTATCTGGCAGGCCTCATGCATCAAATTTTCTTTCTTTTAAATGATCTCTGAAGCTGTCAAGTTCATTTGAGTGAACGGTGCTTGAGGGAAACACGTACAATTTTCTCTGGCAATAGCATGCTGCTGATGACATATTTTTAGAATTAGCTTTTCCTCTCCCCCACCCTTCTAGAAACTGAACTTTTATTTAAGCTCCCTGCTGTTAACATTGGAAAGAAAGTTTCCTGTGCCAATGTTTGCCCAAATGGAAGAAAATGTTTGCATTTTGTATGCAGTGTTCATAAACTTGATGAGTCTAACAGTTTGGCACCGCTGGTGAGCACGTCTGCTTCAAGTTCTGAAGGGCAGAGAGAAAGAGTGAACTGAAACAGTGCAGCTACTATAAAAAGGTGTGGCTGAGGCGCTCCTAGAGGTTGGAGGACAGGAATTCAGAATTCTCTTTTATTAGTGCTTTGAAGGTCAGTACTTGGAACAGAGATCTCCAGTTTTATCAAGTAGTTGTGAGCAAATGAATCATTTCTTCCCAAATTCATTTGGTTAAAGTTAACTGAAACCTTGGGTTGGTTTGATTTCTCTAGGCAGTATTGTTGAAGTAAAGTCATTTTGCCCTCTTTTTATAGGCATTTGGTTTTAGTTGTGAATGAAGGTCTTGCCAAACTTTGACAGGGTGCATTACAGACTTTAAACCCTTTGCTCTAGAAGCTGGTGCCACCATATTAAGAATCTGTATAATGTGTTGCAAGCACACTGTAAAAAGTCACTTCATTTTGAATTAAAATAAGATAAAATAATTTTATATTATTTTATATTCTAGAATTCAAGGAACAATGAATTTTTAAAAATCCCTACATAGTGAGTCATTTGCATAGAAAATGTGCCATCTGATGCTAAAGAGTATGAACGAGTATGATAGGGAATTAACTGATAAGTATATGGCAAATGACCTAGACAAGGATCCAAGCAAGAATGATTTGTTCCAAGAACCTGTGTAAGGCAATTTAGGAAAATACACTTTTCTTTGGCCCCCGTCCTACAGCAGCATTGAATCAGGTAAATGAAACTGCTTTGGCTTTGCTCACCATCAGTAAGCCAAGAAGAACATGGCATGGGTCATTAAGATTTACAGCTCAAATGTAAATAATTCAGGACCCACAAACAATAATAAAAAAAATCAACTCTGACACTGCTTGGAATCAGGTTGTCTGGGCCTCTTTTTTGGGGGAGGGCGGTGACCTCATCCATTTTGGCTAGAGACCTGTCCATCTGGGAACAGATGGTTGTCAGAGATGGTTTTAAGAGCTTTTTAATGACCTTTTCTAATGCTGGTGAATAGGTCTTTGGACACCATCATAACCAATGGATGAGGAGGGTGGAAACAGCAGGATGGTGGCAGCTGAGGAATTAAATGTCCTGAATTTGTTAGACATCTGCAGAAACATGCAATTTGTTGGGCAGGAAATTGTAAGCAAAACAGACTGAGTCAATTATCAATACACCTGTGACACCCCAGGATGCCAGCTCTAGTAGTATGATGGCAACTTTCAGTGTCCAGACCCCCTGGAACAACCTGTTGAATATTCCAAAGGCGTGCCAGGGATGGCGAATGCTTCCTCTGCACATGGGACCAGAGCCTGACTGACAGCATTCAATCAGCTGAGGAGCAGAGGAGTCAAGTTCTCTGCTATTGCTTGTATTTTTGCTTACATGGTGATCCTGTGTGGCTGCGACTTTCTTTGTTAAATTACAACCATTTTTCTAAATTCTAATTCAGTGGTACTTAACCAATGGTGTGTTTCAGAGAAGCTTAAGGAGCTTAAAATCTATACCTACTTAGGGGTTTCTCCCTGGAGAGTCTAATTCAGTAGTTGTGGTATGGGACCCTAGACATTTGCATTTTTTTTAAGTTCGCCAGGTGATTTTGACATGCACACCTGGTTGAGAAATATTCTAGTGAGTGTCTCAAGGTAACACTGGAGAATGTAATAGGATGTAGACCAGGTCATGGGAAGCCTCAAACTGAATTGATAGGTCAAGGAATCAACTCATTATGCATATAAATATTAGGGGTTTGGGCACAATTGAGATGAAAGTGGCTAAGGACAAAAATGTGTTCCGTTGACTAATCTCTATAGAAGAGCCAAGTAACTGACTTTGGGTTTATACAGAAGCCCCTTCCTGACTCTAGCATCTGTTCTCAGTTCCCGATCTTCCCATTTAAGGTCCATCCTGTCATTGTGTTCACCCAGTTTAACTAATCAGATTACTGAATCTCAGGGGCTCATTTTCAGGTTCATGGTCAAAGATTTCTTAATTCTCTAGAGGATTCAGATAATTTTCTACTTAAAAAAACCAGATGGTGTATTGGGCTGGAAACATAGCTTTCATTAACTGGGTGATTTTTGCAAACTGGAAATCACCAGTGATTGTAATTTGTAATATTTATTATGAGTAGTTTGGGTTTTAAAAATTCAAAAGGCATATGTCTGGTTATGGTGTATTTCTAAAGGCAGAGGAGGGGCATCAGGGGAGTCACCAGCATTCTTTTACTTATAATGGGATTAGGGAAAGAGGGGAAAGGGCAGAAATGTTTAAACTTACTTGAGTGCTTCCGAGTGTTTATGAGGAATTAAACACTTCTTTGAGAAAGAAGAGTGAGTAGGAGATCGAAACAATGGGCAGTCTATGAGCAAAGAGGCAAACGGTTGGAAATTATTTAGGAATTGGAGAAAAGAAAAGGTATGTGAATGTGACAGTAAAAGGATGGAATGAAAGGAGAAGAGAATCTCTAAATTATAAAAACTTCAAAGGAGTCTGTCTGGGAAGTATAATATGCTGTCAGCAGCAGACCATAGCAAAATCAGAGACCCATTTTGCTTTTTGTTAATACATTTACATTTCACTCCTTCTTGATCTTGTCTCTTGCTTTCAAAAGAACCTTCATTGTGCATTCGTTTGTAGCACCCAGTTAACTGTGCAATCTCCTTTTCTTCCCTTCTATAATATTTGTACTCTAAATTATAAATTAATGGGTTCTTGGATCTTTTATCTTTAGTAGATTATGATGTTGTATAGTTTATGTAAATATTTGTCTTGAGGTGCTTTAAGTACTTGCTCCTATAAAAATCTCACGTTTGAATTGTTTTATTGCAGTCACTCTGTTTAAATTAAGCCCTAATCTCTTCAATCCTATTGTCAAGGCCTCACTCTTGGTTTGGGTTTAATGGAGATAGAATTTGGTTGGTTGCTTAATGTGGTAAGTTTAATTTAATTTTTCAGGTAATGATAAACATTGGAGTTTGGGCTATAGGTTCTTTGACACATTAAAATGTATAAACCTTGATCTCAATATTGAGCAACTTAAAGCGTTTCCCGGAATATAGTTTGAAGTAGGATTTTTTTTAAAGTGTATAATATGGAATAATATTTCTGGTGCAGATTCTGCTGTGGATCTTAGCTAAAGCATACCCCTAATGATTCATGCTTCCCTGAGGCTAATAGAATTTTTTGGATGCCTGGAAGTTTGATATTTATCTCTCAGTTCTCATGTACTATAGGATTTTTCTAAATGTAGCCATCTTGACTGTAAATAGATCAAATGAAGCAGTAGACTAGTGGACTGTCCATTCTTGTTAAGGCTAATAATATAAACCACTTGAGTGTTCCACCTTCCTTATACCCTTGGGCTATGTTATTAAGGAAGTTTTATTTTCTTCTGTGCATTATCTAAATACACAGAGCATAACCATCGAGCCACAAGTGACCTTTGCATTCAAGGATAGCTAAGGCAAATGTTTTTCTCCTAGTGTCTTCATAAAATTTTACTTTGTTGAAGAAAGGCTTTTTCATATGTGAAGGGTAGGAGAAGAGAGAGCATTTTTTTTCATGTCAAGTTGAATTCCTTTACTACACATTAATATTGCTTCTACTGAATAAGGCATTAAAGAGTCAGAGCAGTACTATAATTTGAGGTAGATAAGTATAAATGCAGTATTTTTTCACTACAGGTGTCCTCTGCTTTATGTAGACTTGATATGTTAAAAATCTGAGTTATGTCTATCAGGGTGATGTAGTTACTCTAGCACAGTGAAGTATTACTTCACCACAAGATTCCTATAAACAGTGAGCTCCCTTAGTCATGTATTGCATGATTCAATTAAAAGTGTTTTGATTTGCATTTAACTTTGCAGAATTAACTGTCAAGGTGATATAACAGTTTAATGAGCTACTGGGGGAAATTGTGTAGTCTCCAGGCAGACAGTTTTCAAGTGAGTTGAAATCTGTTTTCCCCTGGATGGTTAAAGAACGACATGTATTGGACCACATTTCCCCCTAAAGGTTTCCTCCTCTCCTGTGTTTCTTTGAACATACCTGCAAGTGATGTATTGACTTATTTTAAAATCTGTTTATATTTAATAAATGTCCCATCTCAAAAGCCACTCAATGCACTGAAACTGCTTTTGCTAAATTGTTTTAGAAACTTCCCCCCTTTTCCTCTCTACTGTCAATTGAAATTGAATACCCTGTGACTGATAAGATTCAGTCTAAACACTAATTAGTGAAATAGTTTGAAAAAGCCAGAATTTTATATAGCACATTTTCTAATTTTTTTCCCATTACTAGGTTGTTGCATCTTGTTGCGTGCCTGAATATTTAGACTGTGAGTACAAAATCTACCCATTTTGTTGTGTGTGTGTCTATAATCCTTGCAATTAACCGGCATGGAGGGGGTCAGTGGCTTATGGTCTCTGACAGAAGACTCAGAAAGTTACTACTGTGGCTATGTGTCAAACCTGAAAATAAACCATCTAGATTTGTATAGGGCGGACTACTAGGCTACCACCAGAACAGCAGATGAATTTAAATAGTGTGGTGTGCTTTATCTGTGGTTGTTGGTTCTAACCGTCTCTGCTGCTTAAATACTGATAAGAAGAGTCTACAAGAATACTAGATGTGATATGTGCTACTTGAGTTTACTGTTACCCAGCAGATTTATTCCTTCCATGTTTACAATCTGAGCAGTTTGCTTCATATCAGAGTTTAGTGGTTCTGAAGGGCAAAAATAGAAATATATTGTTTTATATTTTTTCACTCCGGAGATTTAATATAGGAGAGCAGCAGACAATTGGCCAAAGATGTACAGCTTTGAATATGATTCCTGCATTTTACAAAAATGTGTCTTTGATTATTTCTTCGTAAACACGTGACCTGGAGCTGAAATTGTCTGTCACTGTCTTCAGTGGAGTTGTATATTAATGGTTTGACTTGGCATTATCAGCAAAAGAGCTATGCTACTACAGTATTTAAACCACATGCCAGACATGGCAGGTGGCATTATAGATAATAATGAATTGAAGGTCTTCACAAGCCCCATGTGGCTTTGTCACCATTTTTTGTGTTTGGGAGACTCCTTTTGCAGGGACACAAAAGGAACAGGGTGAACCAAATGTGGTGAGGTAGACGTATGGTCTATCAACCCAGAGATCACCCTGCCTTGTCTTTCTTTCACACAGCTTCTTCAAGGAAGCCTACCTTAATTATCCTAATTGAAACCAAAATGTTTCTTAGAATTTCCATTTTTTCTTGTTTTTTACAACTCTAATGTCCTATTACTTATTTGCCGTGCATGCTAATTTTGTTCACATATGTCTTATAATCTTTGAAAGCTCACAAAACAAGTAGACTTTTAAAAAGAGATACCTTGTCTTAGTTTTTAGCTGTTTCCCACAGCATCTAACATAGGCAACCAGTAGTCAATCCATGTGTAATATATGAGTGATTAATGTTTGTTGGAATAAACTATCAACTCATGAAAATGGAGGTAGAGTTAGCCATTTCCCGATTAAAAATTGCTCTCACACGTACTACTTCATTTCCTCTTCATAACAGCACCATGAAGTAGGGAATATTTCATTTTCCAGGTGTGAAAAACTGTCTAAGGTTAAGAGATTATCCAAATGCACTGCACTACTGTGCAATTCAATTGGGATTTGAAGCTAGTTTTTCAGACTTGTTGGACTACTCTGCCACAAGATATGCTAGTTCTCTCCCTCATCTAAGTCTGAAGTTGGGAGTTCCTTTTAAAATATAGATTGTGCACAGGAGACCGACTCTCTTTATCAGGGATAAATGATGACTGGAAAAGGTCACTGAAGTGGATTCACTTGAATTGAAGCAGGTACCAGAATTTCATAGTAAGTAGAAGGAGATTTGATTGAACTTTATTGTGGAGAGTGAAACTAAAAATTAGAAATATTATTTTATCATATATTTAACAGCATTTAAAATATAATTACAACTCTGTAATTCTTAGAATGAGCAGAGAATCAAGTGTTGATTGTTTTTGCGGCACAAATTTTCTGATTAAGTTGGGTGACAGAATGTCCTTACCTTCATTTTAGTGCTTAGCATGTTTTCATCCTTGTAGAGTTTCCCTCTTGGTTGCTATTTGGTTAGTGTTTTTGCTTATGCTTCAAGCAGTCTTTGTCATTGCTGTCATTGATTTCATGAAATTCTGCTTCTTTGATAACAGTTGCAATTTTATGCTGCAGTTTGTTTTTTGTATAAGCAGTATAGAATTTTCCAGAGACCTATAAAGAGTATAATTCTATGGATAGAGATAGACTTTAGTGTTATTTGGGTGTGAATTAATTTTATAAGTGGTTAGTGTGTTATTTGAATGCTATGATTACTTTTGACTTCTAACTAATGATGGTGCTCAAGTGATAAATACGAAGATAAGTAGGACTCCCTGAACTAATAAAAATATATGATTATAGATCATAAAAATGTTCTTCTTTACATAGTAGGAGTGTTGACTTTCTTTTTTTATCCCTAATCACATCTTTCAGGAAAATAGAAGTCCATCAGGCTAAATATAATTGAGGTCACAAAAACAATAAGCAAATTGTTCTAGAAAAGAATTTCATTTTAATGCAGCATTACTTAACGGATTAACAATTATATGCTGCATGTGTGTATATAGTATTTAAATAAAGGATTAATCCTTATGAGTGTAGTATCATGAGACTGATGCTAGATATCAATTTGAGATTAATCTTAGTCTAGCAATTAAGAATAAATTCTGGAGTCATACTTCTGGGATCCTGTCCTACCTCTGCCATTTACTAGCTGTTGCAATCATGTTCAAGTTACGTAATCTCACTGTGTAGCACTTTCTCTATCTGGATCAAGGCGATACGTACAGTACCTTTCTCATAGAGCTCTTTCAAGAATTGAATGGGTCAATATTTGCACAAAGTGTCTAGAACAGTGCCTGGCAGACAGTAAGCACTCAATAAATGTTCTTGTGATTTGATCATTATTTCAGATTATTATTAAAATTATAGCATTTTTGCAGAAGGTGGAAACCTGAAGAAATCTGGTTCAAGTTGGTCTAAGAATGCTACGTTTATCTTTTGTTTCTTTGTCCACAAAGTCATAATCTCATAAATATTTGTTGAAAGAATAATGTAAATCTAATGTTGAATGATATATGAGAGTTCATAATACTTTTGAGCAAACATTTTTAGATCTTCTAAGCTTTTAAATATTTAAATTTTGCTTTTGCACATCCTCTCTTACCTCTTCTGTCTCAATTCTTAACCCCACCCCTCCGTGGGTAAATAAACCATGCATTTCTTTAGATTTTTACCAAGAAACCTTAAAGTGACTAATTTAATGGCTGAATAAAATCGATTTTAATTTCTTTTCTAATGTGTAAACAATGTGGAAGTTCAGTGAGAATTTATCTTTCAGTTGATTACTTGCTTTCGGGTTTCAGGAGTAAGGGTGACAGATGAACAGTAATTGAGGTGTGAATAAAATTTTGGAAATGATAAATGATATAATTTCTTGTGGAAAATATTTCATTCTTCCATTCTGGTGCATGCTTACTTATGAGTTATTTTTAATGGTTAAGGGCTCTTGCTGCTTGTAAAATGCCCATAGTTTTGGATTGGCTAAGGATAATGATGTCGCAGAAGTAGGGACCTCACGAACTGCAATCAGGTTGCCCTGAATGACAGACTTAGTACAAGACAAATTTCAGTACTAACTTTGCTTCTCTGAGAGATAATGACTTACAGGAGGGCTGTGTCACCAATATGCTGACTATGTCACTGTTCCTCTACTTTAGAATCAGTTGGAACACTATTGTTTTTCCTCGTTTAGATATGTAATTGTGAATTACTTTTGAAATGCAGAGTCAGTATAATTTTTTTAAATACTTAAGTTTGCTTCGTAAAGCTGTTTATAAAAGTAGATGCAGTATTCATTTTTAACATTGCTTAAGTCCACTTCATAGTGCTATTTATGTGCTTTCTCACAACAACTTGATTTATTTGAGTAAAAAGAAAAGAAATACATATCACTAAAAGTGAAACTAGAATATTTCCAAGCTTTACATTAAAAATATCTTGAAGTCTGTCACTTAAGGGTTTTGTAAAAATTTTTTAGTCTGATAAGCATATGCTTCATAAAAATCAGACAAACAATTTGAATGAGGAGACTTAATTACCATCTTAGATTATTGGAGTTCAAAGCATTTGCTATGTCTCAATTGACTCTGTTTTTATCAAACTCTGGTTCTATTTGGAGAGATGAAATTTTAGCAAATTAGGAAGTTCTAGTTTGCCAGTGAGGTGTGTAAAATAACAGGCAACAAATGATGACTGATGATTAAATTTGATTTTGTGAAATTCTTATATAATATAGGATAACCACTAACTTCTACTTTTCTTTGACCACAAGGAATTACACTTTTTCTTAATCCTTTATTTAAAGGGTGAAATTAAGTCAGAGATTGTATGGGGTCACAAGTGGCTAGGCTTATTTTGCTGTTTAAATACCACATGGCAGACTGGAGTGAGGCTGTCTTAATTTTTTACCATATTCGAGTTTTTATTAAGTTTAAAAATGTAAGCATTTCCCATTATGTCACAACTAAATATAGTAATGAAATTTTATCTGAAGTCAGGAACATTATCCAAATCTGATTTGATGTGTGTAGGACACTGTACATTCACTGAGTGGTACAGATTGTGTTAAATGGGCCTGAAATAATGTTCAGGAAAGAGAATCACTTTCTATTTTTCTTGACACAAACAGTTTGTCACAGATATGCACTCCTATCCCTATCTTGTTAGTGTAGTCATTATATTTTTCATTGCAAGTTTTATGCAAACACTCTAGTTTTCCTTGATTAGGTTTACATGAATGCATTGCAATTATAGACTAGGTGTTATTAATATGTGCGATTAAACATGTAATTAATATGTGTAATTACATAGTGAGAGGTATGGCAGAGCTGGGCTCTATGCTGATTTATTGTATAGGCGTTGCATGCACAAAGGAATAGTTTGGATTTTATGCTTACCATTTTCTCCCACTGTAAATCTGCAGTGGTTTGTCGTCAGGGTATATGCTTTTCATGTGAGAGCAGAAGTATTTTTATGGTCGTGGGAAAAACTGGCTTATGATTATCTCTTACTGTGGCTATATCAAATACTCTATCCAGGCACCCATAGAAGAAAGGTTTGATGTGGAGTCATGGTACTGAGCGTGTGGACAGGACAATGTGCTTTGCTAGCTAGCCACACTCAGGAATGCATAGATGTTATATTTTAATTTGTTTTAATTGATTAATTAATAATTAAACATTTTAAGCTCCATGTTAAACTCATCTTTTAAGTGTTTTTCTCTTCCATCTCTTATATGTTTGGTTACTTTCCCTCTTAGCTAAATTACCCCCTTTTAAATATCTAAGAGCACCTTTCTGCTTTAATTACTCCCGTCTGTGCCCATCATATTCTCGCCCACGTCATTGTTGTTGCACATTTTTTAAAGATATGTAAACAGGCATAATGTACTGTCGGCTTCCTTTTCAGCATTTATTCTATTGCTCTTTTCCTCCCATCCCCCTTCTTGACTGTGTTTCTTGTTCTTAGAGAGGAATTTTGAATTAAACTATGCCAAGAAAAGAAAAATGGCAAAGAGACAGCATTATAAAGGACTAAAGGGGAATAGAAGCAAGTGAGAGTAAGCTTTTAGGATATGGGGAAGTACCAAGGGTAAGAGGCTGCTTCTGGGACTTACCCTTTTCTCAGCTGATGGTGCTGGACATAGACATTATCAGAGAGAAGTTAAGGAACAGAGCTCCTATGAGGTATGAGATGGCAATGGAAGGCATACTTATGCATGGCATGGTTGATGAGCAAAGTAGCCCAGGTCATAGATGATTGGAGTATGCTCAAGACCTTGTGTGGCATGTTGTTTCCAGTGTTTTGGTTTGAATGTGGGGGACGGCCCAAGGGCCCAATAACTATGAGCATATAATTTTTCTTTGAGTGCTTAAGTAGGTATGTTTTTTTCAGGAAAGAATGAGCATTAAAGGTTGACTTAGATTCGTATTCGGCATATTTCCAAGGGGGACCTGGGAACAGATGTGTTGTCTGCTCTGAATGCATTGGGATCCATCCATGTTTTGCTTACAGACCCCCTTCTGTCTGGTGCACTCTGCCCTCTAAAAGCTTCCTGAATTGCTTTGTAAACAAGGCAGCTACTACAGCTGCAACTGTTGGATTTGGACTTTCGCCAGCTTGAAATTTATCCCTGCCCTAATGCTATATATCTGGGAGCAGGCAAAATGGATTTTTTTAAGCACATAGAAGCATTCCCCGAGGAAGATTGTGTGGAGGCTAAAGGAGTTCAGATTCCTTAAAACTGCATGCATTCTCAGTAGATTTATGTTGACTTTTCCTCTTGGCCACCCTGTCAGATTTCAGCACCTTTCATTTACTTTTCCCCAGTTCCCAGTTCCTTAGCTGGGCTACTGCTTCGTTAAAACCCCATTATTCCAGTGCCCTTGATCTTGGTGGACCCTTGGGTTCAAGAGCACTTGCTTTGTCCCCTTGAGAGAAAGAAGATTGTTTTTCATGATTGCTTTCTTTGGATGCTAATATTTAACAATTAAAGAAGAGATAGACAAGACAGAACAAAACAAAAGGAAAATCCAGAAAAGAAAAAAGGGATAAAGAGGAGAATACAATTTCTTAAGACATCTTGTTTGGAGATTAGCCCTACCTGGCTGTTGTGTTGCTTCAGTGACTGTGTGCTGCATGGATTTCAAGATTTCACATTTCCTTTGTACACAGAGAGGTGTTGCGACGTCCTCTTTGAGGGCCCGAATGCCAGTATTCTTGCAAAAATTGAAGTTTGGTTTTGCTTTATTATATTCTTGGCTTGTTGATGACTCTTCCATTTAAGCCTCTTTCTTTGTCCTTCCTTATCTAGCTTTTGAAGTCTTCTGCACAGGTGGACTCCTTTATGCCTTCTCCCTAGATCAGGATTTTAAAAAAATGTTAGTTGCTCATCTCCTCATATACATTATAACTGCCTGAGCTTCTTTTTTGACCTCTTTGAACTGCTGATGTGTGACACTGCATCTAGAGTTAGTATTTGACAGTCTGCTTGCTTTTGATTTGTTTCATATGACTGGATATTAAAACTAAAATCTATTTCATTTCAGTAGCAGCAGAAAACACAAAATCTTGACTTTCCTGCCAGTTTTTCCTGCCAGTATTTTTGAAAAAATATCAAAATGTAACTTTTCTGTTGGAATATGTGTTTTTTCTGCCCAGCACCTCCCCATGTCCCCAGCTTCTGTGTGATGAAACAACAGTGATTCCTTTTATCTCAGGAGTTTGATTATTTACGAGCCCTTCCATAAGAGAGCAATGTCTTAATTAATTTTCTTGGAGTCCAGTTGATGCTGAATATGTGCTTTAGAAAGAAGAGGTATGTAGAACCTTTATGATGTAATATAGCATAGTAAAAGGAAGATTAAGTGAGATTTCCCAGGACGAGATGGGAGCATATCCTTTACGTTGTATAATTTTAGATCACTGACCAGCGCAGTTGTGAACTTCCCTACTGCTTTTGGCCATTCTTCATGTTAGGAGAGTGCTGGCCTGCATAGCAGGATAGAAATCCAGGTCTTCGTTGATTTATTCCTTTTTGGTTTCAGTCTCAGATCTTGAGCTGTGGAGGGATTGTAACTGATCAGGGACAGCCAACTAGCTGTAGTATAAAATAAATGAGCTATTGTGCTGGGAAAAAAAAATTGTTGTTTGAGGAACTAAAATTGACACATTTTTTTTTTAGATGGAGGAAAGTTAATACATTGGACTGTTATTTATTTGTGTGTGTTTTTTTAAGTTGGACATCATTGATTTATTCTTATCCCCGATGTTCACATGTAAAAATAACAAACATTGCGGCTTTTGTTTATGCTGTTGCCAATACCAACATTTGCCACCTCCTTCGAAAAGTTTTTTTTCGTAGGACCTTATTTGACTGAAAATTTGCTTAGGGCTGAAAGTTGTCATTCAGTTTCTGAGCTCACAGGTAAGTTATGGCCCCCACCCCTTTAGAACAAGGAGAACACATTTTAGAAATTTGATAATTAAGGGTCTTATAAGCTATTAAAATGTTTATCCTTATTCAATATACAAAAATTAAAACTCTGGTTTAGATGACAGCCTGTCATTTTTCAAAGTTAATCATGAAATAAAAGGCGTTCTCTCGGTATGTTTTTTTAAACATTCCCAATGTTGATCATCAGATTGTTGTTTGTGTGTCTAGTCATTTCAGCAGCCCTTAATGACCATGAATGCTCCATCCTTCCTTCACCAGGATGCTGCTGGCCCACGTGCCATCATACCTATGCTTGGTTCTTTTTCTTTTTCATTGTGACGAATTTGCATTGAACTATCTAGTGGTTCAGCTTGAAAGACCCTGGCCTCATTGTTAACATTATTAACCAGAAGTGCTCACAGTCCTGGAAAAGTGCAGTAAATAGGTGAATGGGGACTTTTTAGCCTTTGCACAAACCTTTGTAGCGCTTCTTATGCCAGAGTGTTGTTGACCTTGAAGGTGGTAAGTCATTACAGTTGTTCCTAGTGAAATTCAGTAACAATAGCATATCACACTGAGTGTGATATAGGAAACTGCATCTCGTGTGTGTGTGTGTGTGCGCGCGCGCGCATATATATATGTGTGTATATGTATATATGTATACATACACATGATTCTAGATTATTACATTTTTATTATGCTTCCTTAACCATGGGGTAGTTCACAATTATTTTTCACTTTTCAACATACAAATTACACAGTAATGTATAACCTGACATTTATTATGGAAATTGCAGTTTTATTTAGTTATTTCATCTTCATTAAAGGCATCGTAGATGATCTGATTTTTAAAAAATTAAACCTCTTTAAAACATCTTAACATCCTAAATATATTCTGAGGTCTAGCATATTCCAGAGGGATTTGGTTTAATTTTTTTCTGAATAGAAATCCTTAAGGAAACAACTGAATATATGAATAATGAAGGAGGAAGTATTTGGGTATTTTTAGGGAAACAAAGGCAGCTTTAATTTAGAACATGAGGTTTAAAGATATCTTGCATGTTTTTATACCTATATAAAAATCAAGAAAAAAAGAAACACCTTAATGAAAAGAAATGTAAAAACCCATCCAAGTTAAGCAGAATCCAATTAAAGAGTCATTTAATAGTAAAGACTCATACATGTTCTTTTAGAAATTGTTTTGCATTTATAGAAGAGCTTATAGAAAATAATATACACAGAAAATATATAACCACGCCTAGCTTTGTCGTGCCTTGTCCCATTTTAATACTTTGCCCTATGTACAAGCCCTTTATATACTGGTCTTTTCTTCACTTTATTCCCTGTCCTCCTCCTCAGGGTTAAATTATTATTTTGCATTTAGTGTTTATTATTCCCATATCTTTTTTAGTTGGTTTCCTGCAAACATGTGTCCATATACAGTATGCAGTATTTGTGCATGTTTTTAATAAAGTGTTAAATATAATGATATACTTTCAAGCTGCCGTATTCTGAAATTTGCTTTTTGTCTTTGCCCTTTGTGAGATTTATTCATTTTGATGCTTGTAGCTTTACTTTATTCTTACTGCTGTATATTACTCTATTTTGTGAATTATTTATTTAATCACCTTTTGATGAGCTTCTAGGTCTTTTCTAGTTTTTGACTCTTACTCCTAGTGCTGCAATGAACATTCTTATACACATCTCCCTGTATGTGTCTTTTACTTTTGAACCAATAATGTGCCAGAGGTAAAGTTACTTTGGACATACCTTATTCTCCTTCACAAGTTTGCCCCTCGCTAACATGGTTGTGCTCCCAGGTGCTGTCACAAGCGCTGTGAGTGAGCTCCCATTGCTTCCTGTATTCTCCAACATACCATATTATCTGGTATTGCCAGATGATAACATTTTTGTCAACTCAATGGCAGTGAAAAGATATTTTCTTGGTTTAATTTGAATTTTTCTGATTCATGAGATTGAGCATAATTTCATATTTATTGGCCATTTGGATTTTTTCTCTTCTGTCATTTGCCTTTGTCTGTTTTTCTATTGGATTGTTTTGTCTTTTTGTTATGTAGAAATTCTTTATGTTCTGAATACTAATCCTTTGTTGGTTATATGCATTTTAAGTGTATTGCTTGCTTTTTTTTTTACTTTGTTTATACTGGTTTTTGTTGTACAGAACTTTTTAATTTTAATGTAGGCAATCTCAAGGTTGTAAAAATGCTTTCTCTCTTCTCTCTCCCTGCACTCCACTCTTTGTCTCCCTCCTTTCCTCCCTCTCCTGAAAATTTTAGAATTTTGTTTTTTATTTTTAGTTAACTTATCAAAAATTTTTGTGTTTGGCATGAAGCAAGGATCTAATTTTAGTTTTTTTCATGTGTATATCTATATTAGTTCTGTTTTTTTTAATGCTTAAAAGTGTTTTTGAAAACTATTTTAACTGAAAAATTTTAGACTTAAAAAAATATTGCAAAAATAACACAAAAAATTTCATAGACCTTTTATCCAGTTTCCATAAATGTTTATGTCCATCACAGTAGGTTAAGGTGCTATCTCCCACATTTCTCCACAGTTAAATTTCTGTTTTTCTTTTGGTAGTTTTAGCATCTATTCTTGCTTCTGGTGTTTGCCAAGCGATTTTCTGTTTCCATCATTCTTTATACACTTATTTTTTGGAATGCTATAGCACCATTTATTAGAGTCCATTTTTTTCTTTGCTGACTTATCCTTTTCCGTTTGTACTGATTTATAAATCTACATCTTTGCTAGAATCTGCCAAGTCCCCTTCTTTAAGGGGTTTGTACCATTTTGCCTTCTCACCAACAATATACAAAGGTGCCATTTCCCTAGCTTCACAGAGTAAGTTGTTAAACTTCTGGATTTTCGCCAACATGATCAGTGAAAAATAAATGCATGTCTCTTATTAGGAGTAACGTTGAGCATCTGTTCATATGTTTTGAGCCATTTTTACTTGTTATTCAGTATACTCTATTCATATCTTTTGCTATGTTTTTCTTTGGGGATGTTGGTGTTTTTCTTTTAGATTATTTTAGCTCTAAAAAGATATTCCTTTCTGATAAGTTGCAAATATTTTTTAAGTGTGTTATTTGTCTTTTGACTGATAGCATTTTTTGTTATGCAAAATATTTTCATTTTAAAGTAAATTTTATGTAAATAAATGTATTAATCTTTTATTTCTGGCTCAGCCTTTTCTCATTCTCAGTTCATAATGTAATTCACTGGTTTTCTTTCAATAATTGTGTAATTTTATTTTTGATTCAGTTGGAGTGTATTCTGGTATATAATATGATATATGGATGCAATTTAATTTTTTGTGTATAATGTGAGACACGGATGCAATTTAATTTTTTTTCCAGTGACTGTCCAGTTGTCCAGACTGGATATTAAAAAGTCATCTTTTACTCCATTGATTTGAGATGTTACCTTATCATATATTAACTTCCTGTGTATACTTGGGTCAGTTTCTGAGCTTTTTGTTTTGTTTCATTTTCCTGTTCATTCATCTACGCAGGAACTACATTACTTATAGAAGCTCACTTTTCTATTTGGGCTAGCCCCATCCCCACCCTCCAACACATATACAGCACAATATTTCTTTTTCAGGTTTTCCTGGTAATTCCTTGTTTGTTTTGATGTTTGTAATTTATTTAAATTTTGAATTTTGTAACCAACAGATCTAGTTGCCATCCAGATAATTGTCAGCTCTTTGCTCTTTCTAGAAACTTTCGTCACTACCTAGTCTTGACCAAATTTTTTGTTTATGTGCCAGAATGTGCCTTTTCTGTTTGCTGGGTGCAAAATTGTGTACATATATCACTCACATTTCTAGGAATTTAAATTTTATGTGGGATTCTGAAGCAATTTGAATCATGTTTAAGATTTAGGAATATCCTATAGTCTAGTCTCGTATCAGATGTGTATCGTATAAGGTCGATGGGTAGACTGCAGGAGGAATATGAACCCCATTGAAGCTATATGAAAGATGTCTGCATGTAATTTTCTGGAGAAGATTCATCAAACATCAGTTTGATACGTTCAAACTTCTCAAAATAAAAATAAAGACTGTTTTAGGTTAAGGTGGGCAAAAGGCTGGAATTTAAACACTTAGTAACAAAGAATGCGAGATGGCCTTGAGAAATTAAGAGCTATGAAGAAATAGGTCTTATGCTGTTGTGCTCAGGATACTTGATTATAAAATGGAAGTATATTTTAATATTTTTATGGATAAAGTTTCTAGGAGGTAAATGTCTGCATTACAATAATGGTCTTCTCTCTTCTTTCTTTTAGGTAAGTGAAAATCTTATGCTTGGATATATCGACTTCAGAATGGATGGATGTTTGAGGCTCCATTCCTCATCTCTGACACTGTGGTAGTGACCTGTGGTTGACATGTGTGCTCTTGTCTGGTAGGAGGAAGGGGATTGCCTTGACAAAAGAAACTAGACTAGAGTCCTATAAATTTTTTGCTATTACTTGTTATACATGTTTTGTTAAGAACTTTTTATATGTGTCATCTCTGAGATTACACAGAACAATGAAAAGATGGGATTCCTGCTTTTAAGAAGACTGGATTTTTGTATAGCATAAAGAACTTGGATTTTGTAGTTGTATCAGATTTGAATTCCACACTTCTGTTGCTAATTGTTGGATAGCTTTCTTCCTTGATTTCTTCATTTCTTAAGTAGGTGTAATAATACCTACTTTATCAGATTGCTAGGAGGATTAAGTCAGGGAATTCAGTGCTTATCAGACTGTTCCAATATATAGATTTCCCCCCATGTTCATTTCTTTTCAACTCAAGCTTTATCCAGAATGAAACAGCAGGTCTAAAGAGCAAGAAAATAGAGGTCAGCTCTCCTCCTCTTGTCTGAAGTGTTTTTGGCTGAGATTCAGGAAATCTTGGAGATCAGACTCCAAAGATTTTGTGAAGGAATCTGTAGTGGGTCTCAGAAGGCACTTTCCAAAGCAGCAAACATCCCCTTGAACTTCACAGTCACATTAGAAAAGCTGAGTTAAGTGTGGCTTGGGTATTGGTTTAGAAGTGGCCTTAATTGAATCCCTGTGAATATGTTAGAACATTATGCTGGGAAAATATCCCTTTGTTTAATCTAAAATGGAATTCAAACAAATGACTAAAGAATGTAAGCTGAGGTCTTTTGATCTCATATGATTCTTTAAATAATTGTCATATTGTTGTGTTAAAAATTATCTAGCTATCTAGCTTATAAACATAAGAGCAATATTCACTGAGAAGGGGAAGTATACACAGACTGGTTTGGAAAGTGGAAGAGAACAGTGCCTAAATTGGAAAGACATAAATCAGAAAAGGCAGAGTGAAATGCAGGTATGGACAGTTTAGTTTGTATGGCTCAGATGACCCTTACCCAATTGCTAAAGCCCAAACTAGAAATGTCCTTCTCTAAGGAGAGCCTGGGGCCAAAGGAGACTACAGTTCATCTCATCACACATTCAGAGATTAAAATATCTCCAAATTAGTTCCAGTGAATCATTTGAAATTATTTTAAAAGATCTTTATATTTTAATCAGAGCCTATTCACGACCAGTTAATTTGGGTGGCATGTTCTAAAATTATTTTCCTCCAATGATGTGTTGTGCCATTGCCTTAGAATGTGGAAACCTCATAGAAGGAGGGAGATGTTGGGAAGTCTAAAGTTTAAAAGTACCAAGGAGCTGACAATCTTAGTCAAATGTTTATTGGATTAAGAGTAGATTAAGATTTTTTTCTTGATGCCTGATTTAGGTGGAATAACTTTATGATTGCTACTCTCATTAAGAGGGCGGGTGATTCCACAGATGTTAGAGGTCTCTGGCAATGTGTTCATATACCCAAATATTCAGGGAATATGACGCTATAGTATTACTCTAGTACATGATTTATTTTGAATGTAGTCTTTTGTTTAGAAAAATAAAGCTTTAGAAGTCATTGATAATCTCTAAATGTGTACCCCCTTCATTTTGCTAATCTTTCCTGCAATTAGTGAAATTCTAGATCTTGTTAAGAAAAGTTCTGACTGCATGGAGCACTTTCTTACTCGTAGTAAACATCATAGAGTACAATGTTTTTTATTGTCACTTTAGAAGAAAGAATACAGGGCCACATGGATCAGATGTTGGTCCCAGTTAGTCTTGTATGCCTTGCACTTACCTGTCCCATTTTGTGTCTGTGTAGAGACTTCTTTCTTATTGTGGCAGCATCTTTCTGTCATCTGGAAGTTGTCCCTTTTGCACCTAGCTAAGGTAGAGGAGCTGTAATATTTAGTATTTCCTTGTCTTCTCTTAAAATTGTTGGCTCAAGTTACCAGTATCCGTCATGAGATGTTGAGTATCATCTATTAGTTGCCAATCTTCTGCAACTAATAGAAAGAATTAAAATAGAGCAGGAAAGATGGACAGGATGAATTTTTAAATTATAGCACTGAGTAGCAACTGCTAGTGAAGAATTTTTTGGCAGTTTGTTAGAATCTCATTTTAAAGCGTAATACACTCAGAGTTGTATTCAAACACTGAGATAAATGCATCAACCTAAATTCATGGTTTTGTTTTTTCCCATGTAGCTGCTAATTATTGAACATAACGAGGCTTATTCATAATTTCTTTTCTCCTGCTTGATAGCCATAATCCTGTATTTGTGCTACTGTCATTCCCATGGTAACAGACTAATGTCTGAAGCATAAGATTATTAAATACAGAGCAGTACATTAAAATAATGCGAAGGTTTTGACTTACAGAGAGACTTTCACACTGGGGCAAACTTCAAAAAGGAGAACACTTATACAAAAAGCAATTTACTGGGCTAGCAATGTTTAGTATTCCCATAGCTATTATGGAAGAGATTTGTTTGAATTATAGCCTCTTCCTTCCCAGCCCATCATCTCCTTTGGCTTTGCAGCCAAGTCTTAATCTGGTGTTTATGATGTCAGTCTGTTGCCATGGGAGTTATTCTGTCACAGATGCATCATGACTTCACGGCAGGATAGAGGCAGAAGAAAATTTAGGATGAAACAGAACAACTCTAAAGTTAATCTCTAGCATATCTGTTCTGCAAAGAAGTATTCCCTTCACCTTTATGTGCTATTAAAAAAAAAGTTAGTTAAGTGATCCTTTGTTGAAAGTTGGCCTGTTATAAATGTCGTTGAAATCACCAAAATGCCAAAAGCCAGCTCTAACAAAAAAATGTTATACAGCTTGACCTTAGGTCTTTGAGAATTGTCAAGATTTATATTTTTAATCCTATGCGACAGTAACAAAGCACAGCCATGTTTGTAGCGCATAAATTGATACACCAATATTCCTGGGTTTCTTCTAAGAGAATGTCTTCTATCTTAAATTTATTGTGGTCACAATCACAAGGACATGCTTTTTGCCTTACGCCCTATGCTACCACTGCCCCCGCCATTAGCAGATATGTCTTTTCTATTCACAGAGATATGTGGAAGTGTTGTCAAACTCAGAGGTGTCTTTGAAGCCAAATTTTGTAGTGCTTGTAAGCATGTTAGCATTATGGTGCCTCTGGGGCCCATCCATCATCTGCTATCTGGGACATTCTCTCATTTGGATGGCATAAAAATAATCTATACTCTTTCCTGGGGATGTAAGAATTCTGCAGATTTAAGCTGCTCTGCACACGTGAACTCTGAATTTCATGAACCAATAGTACAAACAGTACCTACATGTACCTACATGTACCTACAACCACTTTTTTTTGGGGGGGGGGGGTTAAAGATATGAAGGATATAGGAGCTAGAGGGGAAGAAAATGTTATGTAAAGAGTAAAATCTTTTGGACTATGTATTAATAATGTGTACAATCAGAATGTTGATTCAATGAATTACAAAGTTTAGGATTGTCTTCTTTGCATCCTTCTCCAGCTTTGAACTTAATAGAGGATTTTAATGTCCTTTCTCTTATTAGAAGAAAACTATGGTAGGTGAGGCTAAGCACGTTTACTTCTTTAGACACCTGTAATTGCTGCCAATTTGTCACTAGAAAGCTGTGGTAGTCAACTTAGAATCTGCATAATCTTGTTTTGAGTTTGTAATAAGACTCTCTCCCTTCTGCTCTCTCACCCAAATCAACATCCATAACAGAATAATACTGTGCGGTATAAACCCATGTCAGCATAAAATACCATGTACCTTAATAATGATTTTTTTTCAGCATTTTGTTGAGCTAGCTTTAGTAACAGCAGTGAGTATATGTGTACATAATTTTATTTAAAAATCAGATATTGATTAATGCATTGGTTCAATGAATTTTCCTTTTTCTGTCTATTCCCCCAACCCCTCGCCCGAGATGACATCTATGATAAATCTTAAAAGAGGTAGAATTTATTTGGTTTCCATACTTTGAGTCAGTGGTTCCAAACCTGGGGAGCTTTGAAAACCCTGTTGCCTAATTTCATTCTCTGAAAATTGTGGCCTAATTGTTTGGGGGTGTGGCCTGGGCTTTTGACTTTCTAAAAGATTTGTAGATGATTCTAATATACAGAAAGGTCTGGCAGCCTTCTGCTTTACATGCAGTAAAGCAGGGGTCCCCAACCTTCAGGCCAGTAAGGGTCATGGGCAGATTACGAGCTGGGCCACAGAGCAGAAAGTGAGCAGCATGCTTGCGAGTGAAGCTTCATCTGTGTTTGCAGCCACTCCACAGTGCTGGCATCACTGCCTCAGCTCCACCTCAGATCATTTGGCATTAGATTCTCATAGGAGCATAAGTCCCTGTTGCCAGAAAGGTTAGAGACTGCTGTAGTAAAGACTGAAAATTCAGCTATAAAGGGCAAGTCTCAGTATAACGGGTGTACTTGGGTTTTGAAATCTGCTTGGTCTCTCTCTACTTTATGTGGAATCTGTCCGGTATGGTAATCTCTTGCTTCCTCTTTCTTAAACACACACCATTAAACTGATCCAAAAGTTCTGACTCATTCTTTTTCTTCTGGAATAAGAACAATTGATGAGCTCTAATTACCTGTGATATTTTCTTTGACATGCTACTTTTGTCTTAAAAAAAAAAAAAGATTCCAAAATTTTAGATTTTGAATGAAGACTATGAAACAACAAAAAAAAATTAGGTAGTAGGGGGAAAGAACAGAGTTTCTGTTTTAGAAACTTGATTAGCAGTGGAAATTGAACTTTAGTTTTTGATACTGAGTTCCACACTATGTACCATCGTGCTCAGCCTGCATGCAAATTGTTTTCTTGAAGCTTTTTATAAATGAGGTGACATTAAAAAATAGTTTAATCATGTTTTCGTTTTTTCAATATGTAACGCTAGAGGAGAAGAGGAAAAGTAGATTTCTTCATCTCATAAAACAAAGTACCTTTGCAATAAAGTTCTGACTAAAACTTAACTCAGTATTTTTTCATTTATCTTGGTTATTGCTTTTCACATGTCTTGTGGTTCTTGTAAACATGATTTTCCCTCTGGATCTAGATTCAAAGCAAAGGTTATAAAGGAAAGTGTTGGTATCCGAGCATCTTGCTTCTGATGTTTAGCCTTAAGAAATATATTTGATCTTAAAAGAAAAGAAATAGATTTGCTTGAATTTTCTTACCTTTCCTTCACATTCTCTTTTACACTGTGTCTATGCATAGCCCTAAAACTTGGTTTAGATAGAGATCTGATGTAATTTCATGAAGCAGTGCTTGTCAGATGACTGGAAAGGAGGTTCATATTTCTGTTGACAGTCTTGTAGATATCCGAAGATCACGTGCAGATGTTAATGTCTGTAGATCTGTATCTTTAAGGACAACCATCGTCTTCGTTTTAAACATTTGAATTTATTCTAAGTCTAAATGATTACTCTGCTTGTACAGATTATTAAAAAGGACTTTCATAAGAGCTTGGGTAGTTTTTCTTCTGACCATCCATAAAGATAGAGCTGTTTTTATAAATTCATCCTTTTCCTAGCAAATGATTTATCATTGTGATTAGAGACTCTGTATTTGTTTGATTTATTTGGAAGTTCATTTATTATAAATAATTTTAGTTTATATTCATGGCAAAGGGACAGTGCTAATGCAATACATGCTTTTTCTTTTTTTTTCAAGTTTGTTCCTTTTTCACAGCAATGTGAGTTAGGAAATAAAACTTGTAAGTGTTCCTGTTTAAAAATTCCCTGTCAAATTTGATATTGAATTTTAAAATAAGAATCCTAACAATATAATTTTAGAATGAAAGGGCCCTATATTGGTCATTCAGAGCTGTGGTTTATTTGCTGCTTTTTATTTAAAGGGGATTAAGGGTGTTCTATTTTTTAAAATGCTACTTCTGTGTTTTCCTGGTACTGCTAACATTTGCTCTTTTCTTCTAAAACTTTATTCTTCTTGCTAATAATAACTCAGAAGTATCTTTTGTCTTAACTCTTCTATGAAATCTTTCATTAATTTTTTTGTAATGAAGGTAGAACATGTTTATTTTAATGAATAAAAGAAAATTGGTAAAAGTATAGTTTAGAAAATAAAATTTAGCTATAATCCTATTACTCATAGATAATACTCATAATAATATCATCTGCCTTCCTTTCATATTGCCCTGCATGGTTCTGTACAGACTTGGCTTACTTTTATTTACTTACCATTGTATTATTTGTCTTTATAAAATTCTTCAAGCATACAATTTAAAGACTATAATAATAATTGATTTAGTGGTTGTACCATAATTGACTGAACTGTTTCCCCATTGTTAATTCTCTAGATTGTTTCCAGAATTCACTGTTGTAAATAATGCTTTAATGAACATCTTTGTATTTGATTTTGGTCTATAATTCAGAGTATTTTTTTGGAATAAAGTTTCACAATTAAAATTGCTAGATCAGATGTAGGGACATTTTTTAGCTCTAAATTCTTATTTCCAAAAACTGTCTAGAATGGTGATTTTAATGCCACTCCTACTGGTCAGGAATGACCATTTTACTGTACAGTAATATGTCAGGGACTTTTAGTTTAAAGTTCTTTGCTGTCAACTCTACTTTAATAAATAATAATTTAAAAAATATTTGCTAATAACTGAGAGGAAAAATATCATTTTAGTGTTCATTTTATATTGGTGAGTTTATTTTTCTTTCAATGTTTATTAAGTACTTGCTGTTATATTTAGGTTATTTACTCATTTTTGAATCAGTGTTTAAGAATGTGTGTATGTGGTCTTTAATCATTTATAAGTAGGCTTTCCATAATAGAGATAATAACCCTTTATCTGTCCTATTATAACTCTTTAAAGATTCCCCACCTAATTTTTGCCTTTTCTGCTTGAATAAGAAGAGCTTCAAGAAATCATTTAGCTTAATGAATAATTCATTTATTTAACAGACATTTATTGAATGTCTATTATGTGACAGGCACCGGGGCATATTAGTAAACTAAACAGTCAAATATCCTGCCCTCTGTAGGACTTATATTTGGAGAGGGTTGGGGAGAGGGATAGAAGCTAGAATTAAACAACATACAAAATGAACAAGTTCTCTAGTGTTTTTAGGGTAAGAACAACTATGGACAAATAGAGCAGGAGAGCAGGCTGAGAGGGACTGGGAGTGCTACGGAATGGTGCAGTTTTAAATGGGATGGTCAGGATTGGGCATAACAAGAATATGACATTAGGACAAGATTTGGATTTACTGTTTTTACTTTTGTAGAAATTTTTGTTTTTAGCAGTGATATTGTCACCTTGGGCCAATTATTTTTAATAATCAGGTTTAATTCTGATTTGTTAAAATGAGTACAATTAGACATAGAATTTATGCAGGTTCTCTTGCTCGCTCGCTCGCTCTCTCTCGCTCTCTAAGGATAGACAACAAGAATGGGATCACCTTGGTTCAGAACCTTTCATTTATATTCCTGAGGGTTTGGAATTAATTCTTCCTACTCAAATACATCAGTAGGAACTCTGCTTTTAGTCAGCCCCACCAGCTATAGCATCAGTAAGATGTCTTTGTGGCCCCTGTGTCAGAATGCACATAGTTCTGAAGAAGTTTTATAAATGTGGATTGAGGGAGGAGAGGCAAGAAGTAAAACTGGAGTGGTATTTATTTACCACTGGATAGAAATAATTTAATCTATCCTGTATTTAAGTTCTCATGTTTAGTTTTATTTCAGGAGAAAATAAGAAAACAATCATAGGAGTGAGTTTTCTTTCACTTTTCATTATTTATGTGTTGAAATTTCAGAGATTTATCCTCCTACCTCCTATCTTTCTCATTTTCTTTTTGTCTTCTTTTTCTATTTTTATTTCTACTCCTTCATTTTCTTGCTTAATTTAGGATGTGATAGTGTGATAGTGTTGCTGTGTGTTATTTTTCTCTGGCATAACCATTGCAGTTGCTTTTTAGAACTGTGTTCCAAGACCATTCATATTTTAGAATGGAACCATATTGTTTTGTTATTTATCACTCAAGTCTGAAAGACATCATGACCATCTTGCTGATAAAGAACATGGATGCAAAGAAGAAGAAATAGTGGTAAACAGCCCTGAGAATTGTGTTGCTTTGAAAAGGAACATGAGATCATAAAGAAGTTCTCTATTTTTGTTCGTTCAAATTGATGAATTCTTTAACTTGTATGTCTAATTGTATTCATTTTTTATAGTTTAGTGCAGATAGGTTATAAGATTCTACAAGCTAATACACATTGATTCCTTTCACAAGTTTGGAGACAATCGTTGATTCATAAAACATGACAGGAACTTTGGGTAATTGTCAATTGTATGACTATTTTTCTTCTTTGAATTCCTATTGCTTTGCTATCAGCAGTCATTAAATAGATTCAATTTGAAATCTGAATGACAAATTAGTGTATTCTTATGAATGTGCCTCACATAAATTTTAAATGAAGTGTTTGATTTTTTAATCCAGATCAAGTTGGCAAAAGAATTTTAATTATTTTATTGACTGAGTTAGGAGATTCAGATGAAGTTCAAGATTACTCAAAACCAGGCTATAGTAAGAAATAAATATAATCAAATGCTTTTGAGTGTATATCTTAAACAGAAGCTGAGCTATAATAATTGTTTAATTAAAAAACGTCCCCTTTTGTTTTACACAGATCCCCCTTTTTTTAAAAAAAAATAGCCTGACCTTTTAGTGGTGACTGTGGGAGCCTCGCATGCTATATAAAATGAATGGTGGTGCTGTTTTACTTCTATTTTCAACCTTTCAGTTAACCAAACAGTTATATCTCATCATTGTCACCTACTTTTAAAAATCTCTGGTGTTTTCTCTACTCTCCTCCTCCCTCCCTTCCTATTCCTCCCTCTTTTGCTCCTGCTATCTCTCCACTCTCTCACTTTCTCCTTCCCCACTCCCTTCTCTCTCTCAGTGAATAATACCACAGTGAACTCTATGCAGAGACAGGTTCTGTGGACAGAATTATCGACCTGACCAATTGCACTTGTAGAATACCAGTTACTTTCTAGGACTGAATTGAAGAATTATAGCTTGTATGTATGCTCCTGAGCATCAGAGCGGGAAGGGTAAGAAATGGGACTGTTGGGCTCAACAAGATACAGTACCGTGACAGTGAAGCCACCATTATGCTTCATTCTTTTTAGTGTTACCTTTTCTTTTTCCTTTCTTTGAGGTGGGGTGAGGTGGGGTGCAGTGGGATAATATTAAGTGATCTCATCTTTTGATGGCTTAGAATAAGCAGAAAAGAGGCACCTGTAGCTCATGAATGTGTGGATTAACAAGTGTAAATAAGTTCTACTAAAGACTGTCTCCTAGCATGACTTCCTGTTTCTTTATTTTAACAATTTCTCATCTTTGGGACTAGAAGAAGCTCAAATTAGATTTGTGGAGCTGAACATCAACACTATCATTTACTTTATACAGCAGGTGTCCCTGAAGAACTTAAGTAAATTAAACTTATTTCTATTCTATAAGTTATTATTTTAAAAATAAAGTTTATTTTTATGATAATGTTATTATATAAGCATTGTATATTTGAAATGTGCAGAAAGCAGAAGGGAAAGAAATCATATATAAGCCATCTCAGGAGACATGACCAGTATTGGCATTTTCATGGATTTCTTTCTACTTCTTTTTAAAATAATTTTTCCCTTTTTATCTTTCTACCTTACCTACATGTGATCATACTGATCATACTGTTTCCAATCGTTGGTATAAACATTTGTATACATATTTAAAGGCTGCATAGTGTTCTTTGGAATTTATGTAGCTTAATTTTATTAACCATTAGCCCAGTTTTAAAAAACACTTGATATTTTTAAATTTTTTGCTTTTTATATACAATGCTGTGGCAGCCATCTTTGTTCATAACACTTTCTCCATATTTTTCTCCACATTTAAGTGATATTAACAGAAATAAGGTTATGAAATTAGAAACACTGCCATATGTCATTTCAAATCCACTGGGTTGTACGGGGAGAGGTCTTTTTTTTTTTTTTTTTTTTTTTTTTTTTTTTTTTTTTTTTTTTTTTTTTTTTTTTTTTTTTACTTTTTTTGGGAAATACTTTAAAATTTACTGAGCAGTTGCAGTAATGTTACAAAGAACACCACATCCCCTTTAAAAAGATTTACTTTTACTGACATTTGCTCCATATGCTTTATCATTTGTGTATATGAACACTTTTTTCCTGGTGTGATCTTTCACATCTTTATACATTTTTTTTCCTGCCCCTTTTGAGAGTAAATTGCATACATCATGTCTCTTTGCCTCCAGATACTTCAGAATGTATTTTCAAAGAATAGCAACATTTCTTATGTAACTATAGTGCAATTATAATTTTTAGAAATTTAACATTGGTAAATGCTTTAATCTTTCTGTATTTCAGTTCAGTCAATTGATCTAATGGTATTTTTATATCATGTTTTCCCTTTGTAGTACAACATTCATCACATATTACATTTAGTTATTATGTCTCCTTTAATGGGGGATCAGTTTTTCAGTCTGTTTGTCTTTTACGATTTGACATTTAAAAAAATATAGCCCTCCTTCTCCATTTTTTAAAAATAGGTCTTCATTTGGGGTCATCTGATGTTTTCTCATGATGAGATTAAGGCTATGTATTCTCAGCTGGAATAAATACTTAAGACATGTCCTTATTATGTGTATTATATCCAGAGGTATCCAATGTCATTCTTTCCTTCATTGGTGATATTAATTGTGATTATCTAGTAGCGGTGTCCTTTTTTTCCCATCATGTGGTGAATGGATTTTTCCTTACAACAAGTAAGCAGTTTGTGGGGATACACTTTAAGTTATGCAAATATCTATTCTTCTTTAAAAATTCCTCCTTCAATTTAACTTCTATTGACAATTCTTGCTTGAATCAGTCTTTCTTATGAGTTTCCCACTATAGCATCAACATTTACCAGTCAGTAGTCAACATTCTCCTTTAAAGAACTCTCCTTCTCATCCATCCATCCATCCATCCATCCATCCATCCATCCATCCATCCATCCATTATCTCTCTCTCTCTCTCTCTCTCTATTTATCTATCTATCTATCATCTACCTATCTAATCTTTTATCATTTGTGTTGCCTCAAAACTCTTTTTAATGGTTTATTCCTTATTTTCTTAAACATTTTATGTTTAAATTCTTTCAGATTTAATCAATGGGAGTCCCCTCAGGTTGTCTTCTGTGTTCTTGTGACGTGCTCCCACGTGTTTTGAGAACTAACTATTTTTTCTGACATAGATGTTCTGGGCTGATCTTGTACCTTCTCTGCTGTAGCCCTATCATTGTTCCTTTACTTTATTCTTCTAACTTTTTTTCCTAAGCAAGCTTACTTAATACTTCTCAGGAATTCAGAGGGAACAATGAGCCACTCTTGATTTTTGTAGCCAAACTAGGGTTTTTATATGGTAGGAAATAAGAAAGGCTTGATTCACAAATGGGCTAAGTGCCACAGACTTCATAACATATTCTTTTTTAGCCCCTTTTTCTGTGTATCTTGGTGACCATGTTCTCTAATTTTATACACTGTTCGATTACCTTTTTGGCTTTTCTTCTCTCTCTGAATTTGTTGTAAGCTTTTAGGTGAGAAATTCCACTAGTTTTCACTCTTCTAGTTGAACTTTGAAGAGTGGTGGGCATGTCAAGCATGTGCATTTTTCAATAGTTAAGCTCCTGATTAAAATGCTTTTTACAAATACAAGAATGCTTAAAATATATTTAATATAAAAGGCTGCCATGTACTTTATCTCCACATGGGATATAAATGTGTTCTTCCCTCTTTGGGTCTGTGGGTCCCAGGCTTGGTGGGCCCCAGGTCTGGCTGTAATCCAGGCTTGTGGCTAGGAACAGGACCCCGGATTTAGAATGTTACATTAGTGTAATAGGGTGCTTGCACCTAAAATATGTAAACATACTTCAGCGTATTGTATCACACATGTGTGGCTGAATGCCACTATTATATTCTTCTATGTGTGGAGCCATGTAGTTCCCTGGGGAACAGAAGGGGAGCACAAGAAGGAGAGCACAAGAAGTTCATGCAATACTGCACTCCCCACAATAGAACTGTGCTTCTAGGAACAGAAGTGTACTCCACACAATAAAGTTGGCACCTGCCGTTTCATTCTCATGTTGGCCTCTTGTGCATTCTTCTAACTGGGCATCTCACCATCAGACCTTCCCTTCTCAGTCAGCTTGGCACTGACAGGGTCATTGTGAAACTTGTCAGCTTTCTTTGTTAAATGTTTGGAATCTGTGGACTTCACTTATGAGATATTCTTATATCCTCTTCTTGTTCAAAATTACAGTTGGGCAGCTTCAGGTGAAATGGTTTTCCCAGACAGACCTTGATTTGTAGGAGGAAGGGCACAGCAAAATTGGCAATTGCTCCTTTCATCCCTGCAGGTAGTTTTGTTAGAGATAACCCATGTAACCTTAATATCTAAATGTTTCCAGTTTTATTCCGTTCTTATGTAGGAAAAATCTTAGTGCACAAAAAGAAATAAAATAGCTTGGACACCCAGAGATACTTTAGAATTTGTGTCCAAAGGGCTGTCTTTAAGCTTCATTTGCATTTTTATACTGGGAAGTTGTGACTCTTGTAAGTCAAAGAGAACAGAAATGCATATGAAAGGAGGCTGTCTTTGTGCAGCCTGTTAACTGTTCTGAGAGGCCTATTTGAATGTTGAAGTGAGGACTTTAATCTACTTGCATCTGGGAAGGATTTTCTGTCTAACAGATTGTGAGGTCTTCTTGATTAGGTTAGCCACTAGTCTAATACGTGCCTAAATGAGGTGGGGTTTTTCCCCTTTACTCCTTTGAATTTTCCCAGCTATAAGCAGTTAATTTGCCTTTATATTAGACCTCACACACATTTGAAGACAAATTGAAAATAAAAACCATTATTTTGAAGGCACATATAATAGAATAATTGAGATAATCATCAAAATTATGTCCCCTACTAGAGTCAGATTAATGGCACTGCAATGACTAGGTGGAGGCATTTCTTTATACGTAGGCTCTTTCAACTATAACAGAAATTAATAGGTGGAGACCTGTATTAAAAGTACTCATATGTTGGAAAAGCTTTAGAGTATCTTGAGCATTTTACTCAGGAGCAGCAAATCTATTTCTATAATTTTATATTTTTTAATGTGTCATGTTGTTCAGCTTTTTTTTCTACATACATTCGATTTGTGTATTATTTTTGACTTGTTCTTGTGAATTTTAATTGAAAACATGTTTTTTTTAAAAAACTCATATTTAAAAATAAATATATGCTATTCAACTAGGTGGTAGAAACTAAAATGAGTATGAATGTATGTTTTCTGTAAGGTTTTGAAAGCAATAATAGGATCTCTTTAAGCTTTACTGTATAGGAAGGCTAGCGATCCATCAAAAGCACAGTCGTGGATTTAGGTCTTCTATTTAGATTAGGAATGTTAAGAAAGATGGATGGTAAATGTCTTTTAGCTGCATTGTCCCCAAAACATGAAATGAAATCTAAAGACTCTCAAAGAAGGTTTCAATTACACTAGCAAATGATTTGAACAAGGATTGGGTAAGGGGAGGTCACGGGCCAATGGAATGCCAGTTGTGGATTTACATTGTTTAAAATGAAAACATTATTTCCATTAACCCCTTTCCACTAACACCTCCACCAGAGTTATTTTCAGGTTGTACATTTGTAAGTGTTAGTCATACTTGATATAAATAACCTTACCGCTAGTGTGAATTGCACAGCCTGTCCATGGGTGTATTTTTTTCCCTGTCCAATGCACAGTCCAAGGTTTTAGTTGGCTTATTCTCTAGAGAGATACTGGCATCCCTCTGTTCTCCAGATTTGATTTTAAAATGTAGCACTGAGCTACCTGGTTGCAAAGAATTATTTATAAATGTTTTAATTAAAAACCGAGGAATGGACTCTATGTTATGGGTTTTCATGGTAACAGCTAATCGACTGTCAAATCACACCACGCACTTTAATTTGGGGAGGGAAAATTCTAGGTTTTGCAGTGACACTCAGTAGATTTTCCCTTATCTCTTGGTGTAGGTTTGAGTGTGGTATTTGCCCTCTCATTGCAAATGGAGCAAAGAGTTGGTAAGCAGAAGACGAAGCATCCTTTTAATGAGTCAGCTAGCTATAGTATATGCTCAAGACAGACTTTAAAAGAGCACCATTAATTTGAATAAAATAAGAGAAGGTAGGTACTTTGTAAGTCCATAAAGCACTGAAGGGGATAAATCCAATTATCTGTTCAATATTTAATGGCCATAAAGTTAAAAATTTTAAAAGCAGTACCTCTGAAACTGCTTAGTAAATTCTGTCCATATTATTTTTGACATTCAAAAGTCAAGGTAGAATAGCCATATTGACAGCAGCACTCATCACACTGGTCTGCTGATTTAGTGGGAATGACCCTGGGATTTGCATTTCTCTACACAGATGATGATCAGTTGCATTTTTAATTTTTTAATTTTTTTAATTTTCAGGAGCTCAGAATCCTTGGGGTCTACTGAGCTTCCAACTAGTTTTTTTTTTTTTTTCAGTTCCTTACTGTTGATTCTTGGTATGAAAGAAAATTAAGGATAATTGACTGAAAAAAATAGCCAAAGAACCAGAATAAAGATCAGCTATATGGATTAAAATATTGCTTTGAAAGAAAACAAGATTTTATTTGATATATTTTTAAAAATTTCTATCTAAGAAACTCTATTCAATCCCAAATCTATTTTTACAGGTTTTTTTTTTTTACGTTGTGCATAGTTCTTCAAAGCAAGTTGTGAAGAAAAATGATAATTTATTAATTCTGCCACCTTTATTCATTATTTTCTACATCTGTGTTTAGCCATTGATGCAGGTGGGCATTGCTCTGTGGTTCAGAGGCAGCTGAGTTATAAAGCTTCTGAGAAAATCAATACACTAGTGACAGTTGGAATGAATATCAATATGACAGAGTGATTTTGAGACATGGCAAAGCTTTATTCTTTTTGCCTGTTAGCTAATACAGAATCCTAATTATTCATTAACATTATCTCACCTTGTATGGTCCAAACTGTAGGAACATATCTTGTTGTTTAGAGAACGTCACTGCTAGTTATCTTTTTACTTATTCTGTTTTATATATTTCTTTTTACATGGAATATTCCCCTTGCATACATCTCTGCTGTGGAATTGTATGTTCCCTGGGCATTAGATCCTTTTCAGTATGTCTTCAGTTGCCTGTAGCTTTTTATTTTTTTATTTAAAAATTTATTTTTAAAATAAATACTCTGTGTAGATAAATTTTGACATGATAGAGGTTTACTATTAAAATGTTATAGAAGCATCATGCCGGAAGACAACTTAAAGAGAGATTTAAAAAGCAAAGTTAACATATTGTATGAATTATGAGATGATAATAGGACATTTGTTTTGTTTTGCTTTAAGATACATAAGAATTTCAAGAAGGTCCTGCCTGTTATGAGTGCTTTTAAGGAGTCTGAGGATTTCCTTGGGAATACATATAAAGTCCTTTTCTTTTTCTATCTTATTTTACTACCTATTTTCCTTGAAGGACATTTAATTTGTTTTACTCTATTTTCAAATGCAAATTTAGCTTATTCCTGTCCTGTGCATGTTCTCTAAGGATGATACTTGCTGAAATCTAAAACCATTTAGTGTTTTTGGATCTTATAGTTTTAAGTAGATTGTTCCTTGTTTTGCTCTAAGTATCTTGAGTGTTTTAGCTGTTAAACCAGCAGAAACTTTGTTTTCTTAGTTTCCTATAAAGAAAATAAAAGTGAGAAAATAATGATTTTCTGGATAATTCAAAGAGAAGATTTAATAAGCAAATCCCTAACATGCTACTACTATACAAGGACTTCCAATGAGCTTATGTTACAACTCAGCAGGACAATTGTTGAACTCATTTATTTTTAAAGAGCTTTTATATGTGATACATGTTAAAGGAGCAAAGAAGACAGGGACTTTTAACACCATTCTTCTTGAATGTGACTCTGAGCTTGAAATATGTGTTGTATTTCATTTGTTTGTTTACTTATAACTACACAGCTCTTAGATTTTAAACTTTTTGAGGATAGAAACCTTTTCTTATGTATCTATATTCCTAAAAGATAGTGTTTCTTTCTTGTATAATTTTTTTGCCATTATCTTTATATTGCTAATATTATTATTTACATTCTATTTCCCTTTAAGTTGATTTAGTTTTTTACCTAGCCTTATCCAAATTGGTATTTACCACAGAATTACAGGTTAAGTTGTATTTTTTAATATATAAAATTTTAAATATTAAAAAATTAAAAGTTTTATTTATATACCATTTAAAATTATTTTATTCGTCACACTTGAGAAATGGTGCCCGGCACATTATCAAATTTAGTCAATATTTTTTTTTAATTGTGTAGGGCAGGGAGTGGATTTATTATGTATTTAGCATTTTAAATACAATGTTCAAGAGTTTACCTGTATGTTTTCTCATTTAATCCTTGAACAATTCAATGAGGAAGATGTCCCCATTTTATAAATAATACAACTGAGGCTCAGAAAGGTTAAGTGACATTCCCAAGGTCAAAAAGTTTAGTAAAAATTAGATTTGAGATACGAACCCAAAGTTGTGCTGTTTTTGCGAAATGCTGCTGACTCCCAATAATTAATGAATTAACCTTGTGATTATGTGATGGTCTGCTTTCTCACTGTTACTCCCTGTGGTTGAGAGTTTCCTCTGAATGGTATTTATACTTTGTGATTTTCTTCTGAATTGCATTTTGCATGGTCTTGAAAATTGTTCTCACTTTCTGTTTTGAGCTTGTGTCAAAGGTAAACTCTCAAGACTTCTGAGAAGTAAATGCTCATTTCTGATTTTTTCACAAGTTTGTGCTTCTGTCAAAGGGAAACTCTCAAGACTTCTAAGAAGTAAATGCTCATTTCTGATTTTTTTTACAAGTGTCACCAGTGAAGAGCTTAAAACAAATATTAATCTTCATATTTAAGTTAAAGCTAGTCTCGGTGTAGTTTTCCCTTGATGTGGTCTAAATACTGTAATTCTTAGAAGATACATTTTAGACATGACCTGATTCAATTCACTGTCCTTGTCCAAAATGGACACTTCAATCCCCATTTCAGCATGCATTTGTGATCATCTGACATTTGCTTGATAACCTACAATTATAGAGTTTTACTATCTAATCTGATACTGTTACTAAAAAAATGAAAGAGAGCTTAGGCAACCATAGTCCTTCAAGACTAATTTCCTAATACATAAAAGTTGCAAGATAGCCTAATGCTTGCTTATTCTACTTATTTATTTATTTTGGTATTAGAGAAAAGAAAAAAGTTTTAAAATTATTATTTGCCTTTTGATACATTCAGAAAACATTTTATATTTTCCCTTAAATCATTTGGTTCTCATTTCAAATAATCATTAGGGTTTCATTTTCATTCAGCTGGATGGCAGTCATAGCCAGAGATTGTTTAATGGGATCACTAACATTGACGGATGGTTTAATATTTTGAAGATAGCACACAGTAGCACTTTTAAGAGCATAATCGGGACTGGCATGTGAGGGATGTGAATTAGCTTGAGTTTGACATCAGTGCCGATGTAAATGCAGTTTTGTGGAACTTCTCTTCAGGTGCTCACTGAGCATTTTATACTTCTTCCTCCCTCCCGCAAATTGTACTTTTCTTGGTCTCCTGTCCGACTTATTTACCATACTCACTTTGTCTTCTAAATTATGGAAAATGAGGAAATAGAGGAACTGCATATCTTTCTTTCTGAGCATGGAGTCTGGTTTTGAATGTGATGGGGCTACTGAGCCCTAGGAATCAGTGTCTTTTAAGGGTTGGAACTAGTACGTCTTCACAGCTGACTGCGAATGGGTTGTTTTCCACCCATTAACTTGGCCTATGTCTGTTGGTTTTATTATATAGTCTATACTGTAGAGGGAGTGAAGAGGCTGCTGTTTTATTATTCTTTTGTAAAATTAATTGGTGCCTAAATCAAATGTTAAATATACTGTATTTTACAATATATCAAGATGATTGATATAGTTTCAGTGTGGAATATCTTCTGTGTGTTTATGTTAATAAACTCATAAAATCTGAAAATTGCAATGAGCCAGAATTTCTTTTTTTATCTCAAACAGTAAACTCGATCAGATTGGTACTGACCATATTCCCTGAATGACTCAAACAAGCAGATAATTCAACAAGCCCACACAGGGTTGTGCCCATTTCAAGAAACTTATCCCCACTCATTCCCTACTCAATGCAGAGAATTTTAGATTTTTTGAAGCCAAAAATCTAGTACAGCATTTTGTCAGAGAATATTTTGAGCTTCTGTGTTTTGCCTCTTGTCCCCACCCCGCCGCACCCCCCCCCCCCGCCAAAATGTGTGAAATGTTGGTATGAAGAAACCAGGCTATTTTTGGTCTTATTCTAAAATGTAACTCCAAGGTCCCCATGCAGAACTGAATTTCTTTTTAATGTGCTATTTTCTTCAACTAACCTTTCTGTAGGGAGGAGTAATAAGTTTATTGTCAGTATGTGGATATTTTAATTGAAGATAAACCAGTTTTCTTTTTAAACGTCTTCAATATTACATATCTTCAGTTTTATTATCTTAATTTCAGTAGATTGGCAAAGCCAGATAAGCTTAACAACACTAACCTGATTCAGCATTCATTACCACTGCTAAATCAAATAAGACCTGGCTAATAGAAACATGGCTTGTGCAGTCATTCTTCAATTTAATTAAATATCGTACATTGTATTGCATTTATATGTATATAACAGAGACAGAACTTTATAATCAATTTGGAAACCCATGCTGTAACCTCAAGCTGGAGATATTTATCATTTATTGTGAAATCTCTTCTTTTGGAGGAAGTCTTTAAATTATTAAATATCAGGATTGCTGGAAGGAATGGAGCTGGGTCTAACTCACTTGATGTGCTAGCAAGGTTAGGTCCCATTTCATTCTCACAGAGGTTGGCAAACTTTTTTTGTAAAGGGCAAGATAGTAAATATGTTAGGCTTCATGGGACATACGGTGTCTTTCACAACCACAGCACTCTGCTGCTATAGTGTGAAAGCTGCCACAGACAGTATGTAAACGAATGAGCATGGCCGTGTTCCAATAAAACTTTATTTATGGACACTGAATTTTGAATTCTGTACGATTTTCTTGATTCGTGATATATTATTCTTTTAAAAATTCTTTTCAACAATTTAAAAATATAAAAATGATTTTCAGTTTATGGGGATAAAAAAGCAGACGGTGAGCTGGATTTGGTTTGTGAGCCCCGTTCTACAGGATTTCATTTCTTACTATATTTCTATTTGATTATTTAAATGTTGACATATTTATTTATTTACCTTTCTTAGGTTATTTGCTCTATAGCTTTGCTTGCTCAGTTGTCCATAAGTGAAAACTGTGAGTGGGAATGACTTTTTCCTCTAATTCCTTTACCTGCCAGTCTCTGCTCAATAGTCAGGGCAAAGGAGAATCAGATGTTCGGCCTCCAATGAGAGTCATTTCTGTTATCAGTTCGTAGTTGCTACTTAATTCTCAAGTTGCAGACAATGCAGCAGAATTGACTTACCTCATTTTCACATTCTGAGGATGACCTGTTAGACTGGAGGGTGCTGTCAGGTTTCTGGCGTTACTTTCCCTGCGTGGCCATTAACAACAGTGGAGTGCATAAATTGATTCCAGGTCTGAGCTGTAAGTTGTTAGCCTTGCAAACTTGGTGGGCAGAATTGCTGTCAGTGTTTGTAGTGATGGAAATAGCCTGAGCTCGGCTTCATTACCGCACCCTGTCTAATACTGGTGTCACTGGGTTTTTAGGTTGTTGTAAGAGGATTCTTGTTCCAGAAATTTGCAACCAGTCATATTCGCCTCAAATTTTTATGAGACAATGAATCATTCAAACTTAAGCTTGGCATTGGCTTTTTAAAATGGTTTTCAAGAAAGACCAGATTAATTTATAAGATGTAGATTTTGAGAAATCCTTATCTCTTATGCTGAAAGTTCAGTTTGCTAATAAATCAGTGAGTAGTCTGTCATCTGACATTATGGATGCTTGTCTCTTTATAAATATAGAATTAGTCATTTTAGCTTGCTATTGGCATTTTTTGCAGGAGTGGACATTTTGTTGCCTTTCTATAACATATCTTCCCGATTCATTCTGGAAAAAAAAATATGAGACTACTAGTTTCTCACCTGAATTGTGTAACTTAAGGGTAGATTTAGGCATGTGAGTTCATATTGTTGCCCATTGTGAATGATGACTCTCGGCTTTGATGATTGTAACCTGCTCCTTTCTAGAATTATTTATTAAATTGGAAATTTAGCTGTTCCCTTTGTAAGTTTAGCTAAGTCATAATCAGATTGCCCTGTGGTTTCCTGCAAATATTTTTAGTCCTTGTTTTACATCATCCTGGAAGAAAATTTAACAAAAAGATGAATGCTTGCTCTAAGTCCTGGCATTTTTATTTACTTATAACTTCTTTTTGTTCTGTGGTCTCTCTCTATAAGGTGATGGGAACACATCAGATCTCTCAAAAAATGTTCTGCTATTTCCTTCCTCCTATTAAGTAACTTATTTTCAAATGACTTGAAAATAATTCCAAGTATTGGAGTGTTTTCTTCCCAACGACCGTGGGCAGTTTTTTAGGTGATGCACAAAGTTCTGTAGGTCAGCTTGAAATCATAACGCTTGCAAGGAAAAAAAAATTAAAATTGACTTCAAAGGATAACTCTGACATGGTCAATTAATAATTAAAACAGTTTTTTAATGAGCTATGCAATTACCTGTATGTCCCTGGAGACGATGGTTTATGGTATTATTGCAGTGCCCTTTCTTTAGTCATGGCGCATGACATTTGTAATTTAAAGCCGGCTAGACATTAAAGTGACAGAACTTTCATTAACCTTGTCTAAAGTTTGCTGATGACAAATGACTTATAAAACATGCTATTGTCAAAATATACCACATATTTAAGTACCTTCAAAGTCCTGTGGACTCTGAGAGGCTGTGGAGCCTCAGAGAGAAACCAGGGCCACCAGTGTCCTCAGGAATTACTTGATGGGCTCCCTAGTGATTGGCACTATTTCTTCATACTTAGGTAAGTTACTTGCTTTAGACGAAAGTAATGGGTTTTTCATGGCTCTTTGGTTCAGGTGGGTTTCCCATGGGTTTTTGTACCACACGACTTGATTCTTTCAACCAGTGGCTTACTTACTGCCACAAGACTTCTAGGGGAGCAAAGATTTCTGAGTGCCTGATACTAAAGATCTTGCTTGTAACCATTTACCAACATGGTCTCTTAATTCACTTTAGTTTTTTCAAAATAAATCCCATGTTTATTGGCTAGGCTTTTATCTTTGTACAGTACAGTAATTTCATTGTTGTAGTGTAAAACATACCAATAAATGTATACTGGCTAGTATGACAGCAAAAAAGTATTTAATATTATAAGCGAAAGTTGAGTATTTATATCTTATGTGAAAGAATAGTCAAAAGAATTTATAACCACCTTTTAACTCAAATAACAATACAATATGAAATAATAATATTTCATAAGTGTTTGCTATTATTATTATTAGCATCTTCTCTGCATTTAATATGTCCTGTTTCTGTTGTGAGTCTGTGTCTTATGATTAGTTCCCATAAGATTAAAGGCTACAATATAGCATTCACAACACTGTCTTTTTGCTTTTGATCATTGTTTATAAATACTATATAAGTATTATGCATTACAAAATATTAAATACTCCCTATTTCCATCGTATCAAATACATTTCCTATGTATTTGAATACTAGGCTAGATTTCTGCATACTAATCTTAACTATTTTTTGGTTGAAGTATAATGTCAGAAAGTTGGCATAAAATATAATTGTGCAGTTCAATAATTATCACAGAATAAATACTGGCATAACCATTACTCATGTCAAGAAATAGAATTTTGCCAATAACCCAGAAGTTTCTCTTTGTCCTCTCAAAATTGCTACTCTTCTTCTCAAAGGTAAGACAGACTTGAACTTGAATGCCATAGTTTTGTATTTTTCATTTGCTTTTGATATTTTTTAACTTCTTATTGTGGGAAATGTCAGGTATACAAAAAGCAGGGGGAATAGTCTATTGGACCCTCAGGTTTCTGTCACTCAATTTTAACAATTATTAACTCGTGGTCAATGTTATTGTATCTGTAATTTCATCTATTTATGCTGCTGCCCCTCCCATCATTTTAAAGAAAATTCGGGACATTATATCATCTCATTTATAAAGGTTTCGGTATATACATCTAAAATACTGAATTCTTTTAAAAAGATAACCACAACACTATTTTTATACCTAAATGAACAGTAATTCCTTTGTATCAACAATATTCAGCCAGTATTCAAATTCTATAATTGTCTTATGTTATTATTACTTTTTACAAAAATGTTTTGTTCTTTTTTGACTAGAGCCAAATAAATTCCATTTATTACAACTGGATGATGAGTATGGCAAGTCTCTTTAACCTATGGCTTCTCTCTCCAATTTGATTTTGCTTCTTTTATGGTCTCTTGATATTGTTTAACATGTTTGTTTATCTTGATTTTCTGTAAATCACACCAGAAGTATATCTAATTCAAGTTTGATTTTCTTTTTTTTTTTGGGGGGGTGCGGGTATATGAAGGGCAAGAGCATTGCATAGGTAGGTGTATAACATCTGTACCTTTTTGCATGTGTGTGATGTTAGTGATTTGAAAATCACTGCCCACGTTCATTCTTTCAATAGGGGCTACAAGATAGTGATAATCTTTATTCTGTCATTACTTCTTTATAAAGAGAAACTTTCATCATTTAAGCTGCAATACATACATGAAAGGCGAGATAAATGATTGATTCTTTACTTTTATTTACTGATTGTCCAAATAATCAGTAGGTTCTCTAGCATCTTTCAAAGGTAATCATGGGAGTTTTGTTTTGTTTTAGTATTTTGAGAGTAGCTTTAAACATACTTATGCTTCAGTCCATTATTATTATTCTAATAATGCTTAACTATTCTGCTTTCCCACTAGGAACCTCTTCATCTTGGTTCCTGAGACTTTTTATCTTGACCCTGGAATCTTCGTTAGCATCCTTCTCCTCTGTTAATAATAAGATAGTCCAAGTTTATTTTATAAGGTTGTTTTAATTTAATTTAATTTAATTTTTGACACTTGGAATCAGCTCTTTCTTGTAGGAGCTTGTTTCTTTTATTGGATGGTGTTATTTAGAAACCATAATCTGGTGACCAGGGGATACTTATTGCTTTTTGGCAGACCATTGTTTTTAGATCTTTTTAATGTATAGAGTCATGTATCCTTATGTTGACATACGGATAAAATGCATAATGACTTCAGCTTGACCCTTCCGATTCAAATCCAGGACTACATAGTTTTATTTAACATAATGCCTTTACTTAAATTATGCATTTGTATCTTCGTTCACTTATACCAAACATACTGCTTCCTAATGATACCAATATTGGAGATTCTCAGACTGGGATACATCAGGCATATGCTGTTACAGTATCTGGTAGGGAAGGGTTGGCATCCACATTTTTTTTATAAGTTCCACTGGTGATTCTGATGCTCACCAAAGTATGAAAACCATTTATCTATTTTATGAACTATTTAAAGCTATAGATATTTAAACTGTGCCTCAGATTTTCTTCTAAGGAATCCCCTTTTCTTTCTTAATTGACCATATTCTTGATGAGCCACCTACGTAATATCAGAATTCTTTTTTCTTGTTTAACTCACTGCTCTACACATGTAATAGAAAAGACTGCAGTTATTTAACTCCTCCTCTGAAAGCTAGGCTGCAGTTACCTTTGACCATTTGGAATGCTAAAATACAGGTGAACCTCACAACTAAGGCTCTGCCTGAGGCCAGAGGGAGAATCCTCTCTGTTTTGAGCAGAATGCCTGGTACTGGAGTAGATTTGCTTAAGGGCAATTCTGTATTTGATAAAATATCAGAGCAATTTATGTCCTTGTACCCTTGATCCTTTTCTTTCCTCTAATGCAGAAATGTTAATTGACAATCAAAGGAGCAGCAAGTGCATACCTGAATTCACAAGCCTTTAGGGGCCATCTTTAATACTTCTGTGGATTCAGGCCTGGTTTGGGTGATGCCTTCTTTCATCCATGCTCACCAGAGAGTATCAGTGTTTTCCTTGTTCCTGTTTCTGTAGTCAGGGTTCTGAAATCTGACTCTGGCTGACCATTTTATTGCTTCTTTCTTAAAACAGACTATATAACAGACTATATAACAATCTAACTTTTAATTAACTTAGTATTGATAATTGGAGGAAGAAGAAGAGTTGGGTATTCTATAAATGAATTTTTAAAATCTAACCACATTGTGATAATCCTTTAACTTCATTTAATATCCACTTAGCTTTGTTTTGTGTTTTTAAATTTACAGACTTTACTATTTTAATGTTCTTGGGAGGGAGGCAAAGTGACTACTGTTGTTCTCACGTTAGAGTACAAAATGAAACTTCAGAGCAAGTTCTCTGATTTAAGTCACATGTATTATAAGAGCTAGAACAAATGATTATGTCTGATTCCTGATACTCTTTCTGTTGTAAAACACAACTCTTAAAAAAAGAATTTAAAGTAGCTTCCAGTATTACAATGCAAGTAAAATAATTTTAGGAGAGGTCAAAAACCAATTAGAAAGAGAGAGTGAGAATCCTGCTAATTGTTTAGGATGAAATTATTTTTAGGTTTTGACACTAAATTGAGCTTGGAACTTTCTGATTGTTAGCCAAGACATAAAGGGGAAACTTCGGCTCATATTATACTTATCTAATTAAACAAAGCTCATGAATTCACATAGAACGCAGACATTTTCCTGGCACTGAATTCTATGAAGAATACATTGGATGATCCTGCTAAGGGATATTTGTAACAATGAATTAGACCTTCACCGAAGATTTTGTAAAAGATATAAAAAAAAATTCAAATAAACCATTTTCATACTCTTCTTAACCAATGTCATGTGAATTCACTGGCAGAGTTTTACACTTGAGATATGTCAAACACTAAGTACAGTGTTTATGGGAAGCATTTACACTAGGTTTTAGTGTTGGCCTGATATATCTTTTTCCATCTTGTTACTTTTAACCTATTTGTGTCTTTACATTTTAAAGTGCTTTTCTTGTAGTAAGTATATAGTTGGGCTTGATTTTTGGTTTTGTTTTAAAATCTATCTGACAATATTAATTTAGGTATTTAGAACATTTATTTTTAATGTGGTTATTGACATGGTTACGATAATTCATCTTGCTATTTATTTTTTATTTCTCTTATCTGTTCTTTATCATATTTTTCTTCTTTTTCTGCCTTTTTTGTGTTGAATACTTTTTATGTTTCTAATTTAGCTCTTCTGTTGGCTTATTGACTGTAATTCTTTAAAGAGTATTTTTTATGGTTGTTTTAGAGTTTAATATACATCTTTAACTTGTCAAAGTCTATCCACAAGTGATATTATACCACTTATGTGTAGTATAAGAACCTTTCATCTTTTACTTTTATTTTCCTCTCCCAGCCTATGTGCTACTTTTGTCATATATTTTACTTTTATGTAATGCTTATAAACTTCACAACAAAGTTATTTTTGTTTAAAGAGTCAATTAGCTTTTTAAAATAAACAATTTAAATAAATATTTAAAGGTACCTTTTAGATAATAAAAAACATTCTTATACATTTACTCATGTGGTTATCATTTTTGGTGTACTTTTCTCTGTGGACTCATATCAGATGGATCATCTGATATGATTTTCCCTTTGCTTGACAATTTTTCTTAACATTTCTTGTAATGCAGACCTATTGAAGATGAATTTTTCAGCTTTTGTTTTTGGAAGAGAGTTTCAGTGGATATTTAATTCTAAGTTGACAATTTTTTTTCTTTACATGCTTTAAAGATGTTATCCCGCTGTCTTTTTGCTTGCATTATTTCTGATGAGAAATCTAATGTTATTTTGTTCTTTTTTTGTATATACATTACATGTCATTTTTCCTTGGCTCTTTTTAAGATTTTCTCTTTGTCACTAGTCTTGAACAATTTATAATGACATGATTGGATGTAGTTTTCTTCCTTTTTTTTGTACTTGGAGTTTATTACACTTTTTACATACGTGGTTGTCCTATAGCTTAATGATTATTCTTGTTTTATGTTTAATTCTTTTCTCTTTTTTTGTCTCTGTTTCATTTGGAGTAGTTCCTATTGTTTTATAAAAGAAACAAATCTTCTGAAATGTCTAATCTGCTGTTAATATTATTCAGTTTTTTTTCTTTTTTTTTTCTTTTTTCTTTTTTTCTTTTCTTTTTTATTTTTTTTCATTTCACACATTGAAGTCTACCTGTAGAGGTTTCATTTGGGCTTTAAAAAAAAATGTCTTCCCTGTCTCTATTTTGAACACTTGGAACATGGTTATGTTCTATATTTTAATGTCTTTATTAATTCTATCATTTATATCAGTCTAAGTTGATTTCAATTGATTAATTTTTCTTCTCAATATAGGTCTTATTTTCCTGCTCTTTTACATGGCTGCTAATCTTTGATCAGATGGTAGACATTTTAAATTATTTTTTTATTTGGTGCTGCATATTTTTGTATGTACTTTTGATCTTTGTTCTAGTATGCAGATGATATGTTACTTGGAAATAGTTTGATCATTTTGATTCTGCTTTTAAGATTTATTAGGTTCATTTGGAGAGGTGGTTAGTCTGGGGCTAACTGTTCCCACTACTGAGGTATAGTACCTTTCTGAGTACCCTAATGATGAAGAACTATGAGATTTTCATTCTGTCCAGTGAGAACAAGTACTATTCCCAGCCCAGTGTATGTTGCACACTGTTCCCTCTGATGTTTCAGATAGTGTTTTTTATTCTCCCCAGCTCCAGGTAGTATATCACATTCATGCACCGATTAGTGCTCTGCCAAATACTTGTGAGGGACCCTCTGCAGATCTTTGGGGTTCCCTCTCTGTACACTCTCCTTTCCTTGGCACTTGTATCTATAAACTCATACTGTTTTGGTCTTTGGGGTCCATCTCAGTGTCCTCTCCCTAGGTTGTGTCCTTGATATTCTCTAGGAAGTAAGCTAGAGGGAGTAATAAGGTTCATTTAATTTGCTTCCTGTCCCTTAGGAGTTATGGTCCTTGTTGCCTCATGTTCAGTGTTTTGAAAACCATCATTTCTTTCACTATGTCTTTGTTGTTGTTGTTTCAAGTAGGAAGGTAAATATTTATTTTTCATTTATTTTTTATAAATAAATATTTGTTATAATATTATTTCATATTTGCTGGAAGTTTGTCTTAAAATATAAAACTTAAATGTAAAACTTAAGAAATTTAAATGTAAGTTTTAAATAGCTACTAATTAATGCTGAATTCTTTGATAGCTGGGTTGTGATGACATTAAGTATTCACTGTGGTCGCTTCTGACTCTTCCTTCAGAGATGAGTATAAAGAAATCAGAGTGGCTAACTACAAAGCCGAAGTTGGGGGTGTAAATGTATTAGTCAGTTTGGGCTGCTGTAACAAAATAACAGACTGGGTGGCTTAAAGAACAGAAATTCATTTCTCATAGTTTTAGAGGCTAACAAGTCCAAGTTCAGGTACCAGCAAAGTAGGTTTCTTTGTGACATCTTGCTGTGTGCTCACACGACCTCTTTGTGTATGGAGAGAGAGAGAGGGAGCAAGCTCTCTGGTGTCTCTTCTCATAGAGGCACTAATTCCATCACTAGAAACCCACTTTTATCACCTCATCTAACCCTAGTTACCTCCCAAAGACCCTATCATTAAATACAATCACATTGGGGGAGTTGGGGCTTCAACATATGAATTTTGTGGGGATACAAACATTGAGTTCATAACAGCAGCCATAAGGAACCCAGATCTTCTCTATATAACTTGTGCAGTTTGTGATTAAGTCCCCTGCACCATAAATCTGCTGTGATGTTTTTCTCTCTGCTCCAGGAAATTCTGTGGCAATATAAGGAACTCTTTACGCATAATAGACTAGAACTTTACCTGTACTTTTCTGGTGAGAGAATTTATATAATTCTTTTTAAAGTGCCAAGAAGTTATTCAGTTCTACTGGATTAAAGAGAGCAAAATTATCTGCTTAAATCAGGAGCAACTTGGAGGAAGAGATCAGGGCTGTAGAGCCTGTTGGGAGATGGGCATTTATAAGGAGATGGCTTCAGCAAGGATAAGTCATATCTTAACATCTTAGTCTTAAATGACAGATTTGTTGCAAAGAAAATGGAAGTAGATGGAATCAGTGCCATGTCTTTGTGACAGAATTTCAGAATAATGTGTTGTAGTTCGATTTTTGCTTGTGCTTCTTTCTTCTTTTAATATTAGAGTCAGAAGCCTCATCAGACACAGTACTGTTTTTTCTTCCTAATCAATGCTTGTGGACCGGGGAAATCTGTAAGGATAGTAATGAAATAAAAAATATTCTATGAATGGGGTAGTTGAATTTTATATTAATTTTAATGTTGCATGAATGCAAATATATTTATTTGGTTACAGAAATTCCAGGATGTCAATATGCCCTTAGATTTATTCAGAATTTTATAAGACATCAGAATTTTGTAACTTAATTTATTCTATAACTCGTTAACTGTCTTTTCTCTGAATATCTTCCCAGTTTTCAAAATAATTGAAAAATAATATTGTAACTGTGATTTGTTAACTAATGCATCTTCTGCCAGGCTTCTAGTAGCAAATGGGATTATAAAATCTTACATGTTGAGTTTATATTACTTGTTCTGTAACTACTCATAGAATCCTAGGACAGTTTAAAAATTAAAAAAAAGATTTTTCAGATTTTCCCAAGGGTTACAAAGGAAGTGCCTTAGGAATTATATGCATGGATTGTGGAAATTGTCTTTCTTTTAGTTGCTGCTTTACAGTGAGACCAGGTTGTTTGTGGTGTTTGAGTCCCTTTACATAGGACAGCCTAACCTGCTCCTTACAGTGTTTCCATGATGTCCTTATTAAGAAAGAGAGGCTTCTCTTCTTACGATTTATCTTAAAAACTATTATTGTATACCAAAAATCAACACAAAATGAAAATTTTAAAAACCCCAGGTTTTAATTCACTCTGGGGAGTGAATAAATATAGCCTTGGGGAGCTATAAGAAGGACTGACACACCACTTCCCACTGTCAAATGGAGTAGTCACTAGCCACCTGTGGCAATTCTAATTTAAATTAAAAATTCAGTTAGTCACAATAGCTACATTACAGGTACTCAGTAGCCACATGTGTTTATTGGACACCATGTTGGACAGCGCAAATAAGAATATTTCCGTCACACCAGAAAGTTCTACTGGGTGGCACTGCACTAGAGGTTATTTTGCAGATTTGTTTAACTCAAAATATGGTTGCTGTAGTGGTGTTTTCAATCTTAGAATTATAGTAACTAAGGGACAGACAGCAAAACACAAAAACATGCTACAAAGAAGATTCCTGTGGGTCGTTGATGTGTTCTTGTCACTGTATATGCTCCTAATATTAGGACTTTTTTTTTTCTGCCAAAATATTACCTCCCCAAAAAAGTCATTATATATATATATTTTTTTCTTATAAAATATCTCATATAGATCAATCTCTCAATTACATTTTGAACATCAAAATGGCCTTCATGAATGTTTGCTTATGATGCTTAAAGAAGTCACTTGGCAGAGTCAAATTAAAAAAGAAAGGATAGAAATTACAGATTTAGAGATTTAGGTATGGTCTCTCAATTACAATAATGTTGGCTCTTATTGTAAACAAACCTTTTTAAAAACAGGTAAAATAATATTGTAAGTATTTGCTAAAGGAAATCACAATTATGCGCCTGCAAGATGTGTGAAAAACTGTCCTATTTAATGAACTGATGCTTGTGGCAGTTGTGTCATACATGAATTTTTAAAAATTTCTGTGTCTCAAACAACCTTCAGGGGAAGATGATTTGCTTAGGAAAGTATCCCTAAAAAACCCGCTGTAGTGATAATGAAAACACTTTCATGCCCGGGGAGTTCTTAATGAAATATGGGAGGAAAGAAAACAAAATGCTTTTGTAAGTTAAATATGCTCTGTAATATTCCATGTGATTTTGAACATGTGCATATAACTAAACGAAGGAAATACACCTAGACATTTAGCTATCTCAATCTCAGTCCTAACAGTTAATATAGTGAAATGTAAAAAAAAAAAAAAAAAAAAAAAAAAAGCTTTTCTGTTGAGGGGATCATCTCATATGGGAAGTAGGAGATTTTATATTTAGGATTCACTTAAATTTGGATGTATAAAATGTCTACTTCTAGAGATGATCTTACTTTTTTTTTTCAAAGAAACCCTTAGCATTTGCAGAAAAGGAATAACTTTAATTTTTTAAAGCAATGAAAGTAAAATCACGAAACAGCTGAATAATCCTTAAAATAATGTTAGAAAATATAAAATTTCTGCTTATATTAATGTGCTAAAAGTGCACAGAAAAATAAAAACCTCGAATGAAACAAAATGCTAATAGTGGTTGACTCTGGGCAGTCAGATTCCTGTGATCTCTCTTTGCTCCTTTATTCTTTTCTGTTTCATTTTCTGTGATGAATATGCACTAGTTTTATAATTAGAATAAAAAGAAAGTTATCATTTAAACAGAACATATTAAAGCGAACTCTTGATTTGATTTATAGGTCCATACTTTGTACCTTAAGTAAAGGGACAGAGCTTCTTTGAACAAAGACTAGTTCTGTCTGGGCACTGGATGTTTTTCTAAGAGTAAATGTATCATCTAGCCAGCACCTCTTGTTTGTTTTCATCTTTAAGTGTTTTCAGAATATCATGCAAAAAATAAGTCTTAGCAATTCTTATGTAAATTATGAAGATTTTATTTCCTTTATCATATATGAATAACATTGCATCCAACGTCTGAAATATCCCAAATTCCAGCTGCCAGGATGCATGGTACTCAGAGGAAGGATTGTCCATGTGTCAAATGGTTTAAAAGTGTTCAGCTCTTTTCAGACCATTTCACATTAATTCCTGGTAAAATAATTTAGAAAGATTACTTTGGAGGTGAAAGTAATTTAGGCCTCCTTTTTCTTTTGTCATTGACTTGCTATGACCTTGAGTAAGTCAAATTATATGCTTCTGGTTCCCTCTGTATCACTCCTCATTTGACACCTTAAGGAAGCTTTTTTGGGGGAAATTATTTTGACCTATTTGGAAGAACTGAATGTTCTAAGAAATTTTAAATCAAAATTTTTCTTGGAATGCTATTTTTCTTTTTTCTACTTTAGCTCCACTTGTTACATCACCCAGATTCAGTAACAAAATGACTACTTCTTTGCATGTTGTTGTGAAGAGTGGAAGAAAAGAAGATGAGAAACTGGTTGTATTTAGAACGGGACTTTTGCCAAGATATCCCAGGGAATGTGAACTCCTAGGTACTAGAAGACTAACCTTCTTTACTATTTTACAAAATGCAGTACAGATGACCTGCATGTAAAATGTAGTCTCTGTTGCTTTGGACATCACTTGACACTAAAAAGCTATGCATTTTGTATTTTTACATGTCGGAATCTTAGCCAGAGGAATTAAAAATAAATATTTAAGTAGGTTCCTGACTTTTCCTATCAAGGAGGCACTGAGACAGGCAATATGCTTAGCAAGTCTTTTTGTTCACCTGTTTTTGTGCTGCGGAGAAATGTGATGTTTGCCTCTGATGATTCCAAATGCGCATGCATTATATGATCAGAGCAGAGTATAGAATAAGTGCTATCTGTGGAGGGCTGTGTGATAACATGTGACTTTGGTGACAGAAATAAATGCGTCTTGACAAAAAGGAGCCATTAATCTGGATGAAAATATTACCACACAGTGTGTGGATTAATCTTGGCACTTTCATGGCAGCAGCCCTCATTTATAAACCTACTCTATGTTCTCACAAACGCCAGATCAGTAGACAACTATGCACACGTTAACTGTGACTCTTGTGGGGCACTTGGGTAAAATCTCCCCTTGTTTACAAGAATGAATTTCTAAATGCTTTGCTCCTGAAAATCGACTTTTAGTTTAAACAATATTAGCAATGTGGGCATTTTAGCTTTTTGGGTTTGATATTTTAAAAATTTTTTTTTATTATTATTTTGCTGCATTCAGGACAGCTGAGCTAATGATATATGAGGCAATTAAGAAGTTAATAGAAGTTTTCTTGTCTAGTTTGGTTGATGCTAGGAGCTGGCTAATCAAAAAATTTCTAACGGATTATAAATACATTCATTTATGGACACATATATTTCCCTTTTTTAAAAAAAATTTAACCAGTATTAGGTGTTAGGTCAAGACATTTTCTTTTCAAGTTGGAATTTCCTGACATCTTTCTTGTATAAAGCTTACCAACAATTCAATTTTTATGATTTCCAATTCATGTCTATCTAAATTGGAGTAGTAACTTAAAGAGATTGTGAAACCATCTCAGTGCAGCATCCTTCTAGACTTTTACTGATTTTCACACCGAAATTTTTCAGTTATCTAACCTACATCTGGCTCAACGATAATTTTTAAGTGACTCATCTTTATGACATTCTTTCAAACATTCTGTTTAATTTTGATAGAAGTGATGAATCACTTTCTATTTACACTCAGAGTTTATTGATTTACATGGTATCATTTGTTTATATACTGTTTAATTACACTTTGAAATTCCATTAACATACCTAACTGGAATAAACAGGTTTGGAAACAAGCCCAGTGAACTCATGTTATGTATGCGACTCAACTGCTGGGACTAGTCATGCATGGCCATATTAGAGAAGCCCACATATATGACTGACTGTTCAGAATACCTTGAACATCAGTTAGCATGTTTTACATAGGGATTGGAGATCATCATTTAATCAAGCCTGTCCAGTTTTTCTATAAACATTTTTAAATAGCTACAGTTAAAAACTGATGGAGAATTTAATCTTTAATGTTGTTTTCCTTTCACTTTTTCAAATTAAAAGCAAGGTATGGTTAAGTAAATACTAATGAAACTTGTTAAATGAGATACATGTCAACATTGATATTACAAGGTCTGAATGAGCTATTTTACTACTTTGGATATTTATTATGTGTGTAGTATATTAATCGATTGATTTGTGATGCTGTTCAAAATTTTCAGAAGTAAAGAGCAATGTGAAAGAGAATTAGAGAAGTGAAATTGTCAATGACTTAAGTATAGTACTGATGGTGACAGGATTCTAGCAGCATCATAGATACCCATATACTGTATCAGAAGAATACTACCAGGGTGAATCTGGCCCCTACCACTCAAGTTAAATAAAAGGCTTTTTCTTTTCCTCCTCCTCCTTTCTCCTACTTCTTGTCCTCTGCCTCCTTCCTCTCTGCTCCCTACCCTCTCCATCCCTCTTGCTTTATATTTTATTCCACTATAGAAAATGCATGGGGGACTTTTTAAACAGTGATATTTATGATGGTGATAGATATGTGCTTCTACTAGACCAAGTTCAGGTGTTGCTATCGGGAATACAAAGATGGAGTTGAGCTAAGCAAATGTTTACTTAAAAAGAAAAAAGAGTGAAAGAAAGATACAAGAGAATGTTATTGGGAGGGATTCAAGTACCAGAGACACAATGATGGATGTAAATGTAAATGTTAGGATACTTTTGAAAGGAAAACTTGGTCGAGAAAAGTTTATAGAAGTAAATATTTCAGGAACTGTTGATTTTGAGACTGACACACTCATTGCCAGAATAAGAATGGACATATCTTAAATTTCACTGAGAAGGATTACAGATATAGTCAAAATTATACAAAGAAGCAATCTCAAGATCGCCTGATTCAAGCCCCAGTGAAAACAGTAGAATAGTCTAAGAATCTTAGCCTTTCTCATTATGGAACGAAGTACATTCTTTAGCCTTTCCTAGTTGAACTGATTCAATGATCAGTGGACCTTGAATTTAAGGAAACAAATTTCTGTTTATCTTAAACCTCCTGTATTGTACTTTGTATGCATTCATCTTACTCCTTTCATTATTCTTAACTTAGTCATCCAGATTGCTGCTTAAAAAGGAAAATTACCCTAAAACAGACTTGGCAAATAAACAAATCTATCACTGTCCAGAGTTTCTGAATCCTTTTTCACACATCTCTTTCTAAAAAGAGAAGGAATTGTTTTCTTTAATATTGAAAAGTCATTACCTGGAGCACTCCTAATCAACCTTGGTCCACAAGTTGAATGATTCAGTAGAATTTAGAGGGTTCTGACATTCAGAGAACAGCAGCCAACTGTCAAAAAACGGTAGGAGATGGTAATAATGACCTCCATTTAAGGTCACTGGTGCTTGAATGCATGCGGTATTTTGGCGCTAGCTATGCCATATCCTGCTGATCATGGAACTGGTGCCAGTTTTACTGTATGGGGCCAAAAGAACTTTGAGTGTAGTGACAAGAGGCAAAAGAGCTTGAGCTCTAGGCTTTGTGTCATTGATCTGTAAGGGAAGATTTATCTGGACTGGACATGTCTGTCTGATTTTTCTGTTGGTAGGGACTTGAAGAAATCAGTGAATAAGGCAAACATTAAGTTCTATGTTTCTGTCTTCTAGCACCCAGTAGGTGCTTGATTGTTGAAAGAAAGATCAGCTGAACTACATTTTCTGGCTAAGAAAAATGGTGTAGATATCTAATAAACTTAATCTGTTGGATTTGCAAAGTGATGATGTTACTTGTACACATTTAAACAATGATAAGTATTTCCCTTGGGGTTATAAGCATAAAAATACTTAGTGACCTCCTAACTTTATTGATGTTTATTTGTGAAGAATGATTAAATAGTATCCTTGCCTCTTTTACTTTGCTTTAATCATTCATTGTTAAATAGAGGTTTAAGCCATCTGTCTCTGCCAAGATCTGCATAGATATGGAAGACTATATTATAGAAACACTTAAAAAAAAAACAACATTCTAATAATCTGTTTATGCTATTATTCTCCAGGCATTTTCCTAAAACAGCTTTAAGTAAATTTCCTACGGACTAAACTACAAATTTATCTGTTAATTAAAACTATTTTTGTTGACTAGGTCTTAGTGCTCTTGAGGCCTGTGGGAATTTTACTTAGCAATCTTTTCTCTTGAAGATAAGATAGAAAACAGGAAACCTTGTTAGGTTTAAAAGGAAAAAAATACAAAACTGCCTGTTTTCTGATATCAAGGTACATTCCTTTGAGAAGCAACATTCCAAATGGCTAATCTAGTTAATTCTCAGTGGTACAAGATAGGGCAAAGGGGATTTGACCTTGTTTTGGCACTTGATTTCATTTATTTTATACCAAGTGCTTTTTAAGCAATTCTGCCTCATCACTATTCCATAGGAGTAGGTGTCATTAACCTCAGTGAAGAGTTTATTACAAGCCATTGTTAGAACTTGTTTTTTGAATAATGTTACTCCATTATTTAAATGAGACAAACTACCTATATCCAAAGTGAATCAAAAGAGTTTGTTCAGAATATAGAAAGATAAGATTTGAGTGTGTGATTTGGGGCAGGATTGCTTGTGTGAGTGTGCATGTGTGGGTATGAGTATTCATGTGCCTGTACACATACACTATCTGAAGATACAATATGAATTTTCCTCAAAATAAATTGGGTTTATAAAATTGCTTCTTTCCCAACCAGATGCAAAATATGGCAAAGAACCATAAGCAATCATAAATAATGGCCATTCGAGTCAGCTTCAACAAGACATGGGTCACTCAATATATTCCAGGGTAGCAGAGCTGGATCTATTCTGGAACTTTAAAATGCTTCAAGTGAGATCTGGGTAGTCACAGGTGGAACCTGAGTTATGCATTCTGACTTCCTTTATGGGCTGTAGATCACCTACAACACTGACTACTACTTCATTATAATCCTACCGAGTTCTCTCTGGCAAGGGAATTACCAGGTACCCAGCTTTGCATGTCTGAAAACCTGTCAGAAGCTCTAGTATTAAAAGGATTATTTGTTAATGAGGTTGCAAGAGACAAGTACTGGATATTGATGGTGATTTAATGTTGTATGCAGAATGAATGTTTTACTTACCTAACAGTGCTTTTTTGTTTTCCATTTCTTTAGCAAACTTTCCTCCTTGCTCCCCCACCCCCACTTTGTAGTGGAATTTGAGATTCAAGAAGTAGGGATTCTCAATTACATAAAGACATTATAGCGTTTTAGAGATTTTTAGTCAGAATGTAAATTATAGGCTAAAACGTAGTTTGAGTACTTGAATGCCAAGTACAATTGTACTCAGTAAATATTAGTGATCTCCACGAAGACCACAGATGTATCAAGGCCACTTCATCTTACTTGAATTAAAATCTTAAAATAATAAATTCTTGTTGGATCTTGTGTATGGGCTACAGAGCCCAGTAAGACTTTAAAGTCAGAGCACCTTCGGAAGGGGCTCAAGGTCACAGTCACCACTCTGTCTTTGAAAACGTGCGAATTGCCTCCCAGACACATTTATTTTGCCTTAAGACTGCAACTGTGTTCTGTCTAGGGGTTCTGCTGACAGCACCATTGCACAAGTACAGTTTCCTTTCTGTGCATCAGCACAATTGGAGATTGCAATGCTGCTTGTGGCCTTTAGGATTTAGTCATGGAATGTAAGGAATTTTCAACAGGAAATGTATCTGGCTTTGAAATATTTTCATCTGCTGCAGTCGCTGAACCTGCATGCCTTTTTGGTGTCAGCATTTGATTTTAGGATTTCATCTGGAATGTGTGTGTATATGGTTTTCTATCTCTAGTTATCCATTCGATGCTGTTCATGTACAGTCCCTTTTACCATTAATGATCACATAAGCAGTGCTAGCATATTTTGGCAAATGCTTCATTTCATCTATACCTGAGAACATAAAACTTTTATTGGCAATATAATTCAATTTCACTGTACGTTTTCGGTGAGGATGCAGCCACGAAGTCAGCAAAAAGTATAAGTTGTTTTTGGGTGGCTCATTTGTGTTGTATTGTTCTTATATGATTTATCTACTTTTTGAGTCTTCAATAATACATACAATATCAACGTCACCTTTAAGATAAGTGCTTCAATCAAAAGTCAAAATAGTAGGTATATTATTTTATTACCAAAGAAAGGCTTATTTTTGCCCTCTATTTAATTAATGCTCTCAGCCAGTTGCCAATAGAATTTGACATAGCTGAGTCTGGTGCATAGTAGGTGCATAATAAATGGGTGTAGCTGTTGTTGCGGTTGTTATTGAAGGCTCAGATATGAATGAAGGACACCTAGGAGTTGAAATCTCAAGGCTATTGTGAGGATAATTGAGGAACATTGGGTGAAGCTGGAGTAATGTCACATTTTAGTGTATACCTTATTATTGTCAAGAGTCTCAAACTTTGCCCTACTAGGAGACAAATTGCATTTGGAGTAGTTCAAAACCAATGTGAGTGTGTTTTTATGTGGCATTTTCTTATATTTAAAGAAATTTAGAACATTCAATAAAGATTGAGTCAGGACATTCTTATCTTACTCATCCTTAAATATGTCTTGTTCAGTACTAGACACATAATAGACACTCAGTAAATATTTATTGACCAACTAGCTTAGGGCTGAATATATAGAAAATGTGCAGTTTTATGGAATGACTATTTGAAAATCTAGGATTCACTGTAATCAAGGAAGGGGACCGTTCTCTAAGGAAGTTTGTAATGTGACTATGTCATATCTTTGCCTTTGGCTGGTCTTCCACCAAGGATGTTATTCTGTCTGTGCTTTATTTATGTACTTGGCAATCATTGTTACTTGGTGATTGAGATAAATCATCTTATCTTGGTATATTAAATGAGTTAGAAATATGTATTCAAATAGTATTGAAATGAGAGTTTTTTGAAGAAATTTGGTATTGAAATGAAAGAGAATTTTTAATACAATTTTTGTATCCTGAAATTACCTGATAATCTGGTAAAGATAATTGCTTCCTTGCCATCTGCACTGGTTCTCCACCAGAAGCGCACTCCTATGGGCAATGTGCTTAACCACTCAACTGGAAAATTTTCAGTTTTCATAGGAACAATATTTTAGGTCCTAGAACATCTATGGAGGGTTTTCTCAAAAAATCTCACCATTTTCTGACAAACCACACAGATGTGCCTTTCATTTTGTAATACTTAAAAAAAAAAATAGTAGTGCATATATGTGTACAAAGCTTTTCTGAAAGGCTGGTTTGCTGATTGATTCAAGATTACTCATCTTGATTTTGTTTGCTTGATATGAGGAGCACAAACCATTTATCTTTCCGTTCTAACAATAAAATAGTGATCTGTGTGAAATAGTCAATGGGCATGTGAAGCTTTTGACTAATAGGGAAATAATATTTGATATGTTGCATGCTCCTCAGAGTTTTTAGGAGTGAGTTTAGTGAGAAGGATGAATTTTGAAGCAAAAGGTACAGGTTTGTGTATGGTAGACTAGACGAGATGATCCTATTGTTCAATAATAGGTTTTTAAATTATTGATATAACACAAATGAATCTCAGAATAAATACTCTGAGTAAAAAAGCCAGATAAAAAAGGTACATACTGTATGATTCCTTTTATATAAAATTATAAAAAATGCAAAATAAGCTATAGTGAGAAACAGTGGATCCGTGACTGCTTGAGAGATGGTGGGTGGTAGCATGAGAAGGAGGATTACATACAGATGGGTACAAGGAAGTTTTGGGGGTAGTGGTGGGTATGTTTATTATCTTGATTGTGATGATAGTTTCACAGCTATATACATGTCAGATCTTACTAAACTATATATGTGGAGTTTATTATGTGTTAATTATACCTCAGTTAAGCTATTAGATTGAAAAAATATATGGCACTTGCCACTTTCTAATTAATTGTTTAGCATCTGTCTCTTATACTACACTGTAACCTCCAAGAAGACAGACTGTTTTTTTTTATCTGTGTTCTCAGTGCCTAACCTGTGAGAGAGGTACCCTACTAAGTACTTGTTTCAGTGTGATGTCTAAATAAATAGCCATGTTATTTAGCTAAGCCGCAGACAGCTATTATTTACTGAGCACTTGAAATGTACTATGCTAAAAATACATTACTTTATTAATCTTCATGACATGTTTCTTGTTATCCCCATTTTATAGAAAAGAAAACAGCTTAGAACAATGAAGAAACATGTTCTAGACCACTGGCGAATAAGTGGAGACAAAACTAAAATCAAGGCTGTCTGATTTAAAACCTGTGATAACCTTGCACTTGGGCCCTTTGGCATTTCTTGATAGTTTATGTGGATTTTTATGAAGCTGTGAAAGAGAATTTGCAAGACTATAAGACTCAGTTCCTAGCACCTCACATTCAACACAGTAGGAACTCAGTAAACATTTTAAAATGAATGAATGAATGAATGAATGAATGAACCTAGTGCTGTAAGGTCTTCCTACAGGAAAATCCTTTTCCTTTTGTTTATTTTTCCAGTAATAATAGAGCAAAGTTGTCATCTTGCACTGCGCTCTGGTTGTATTGCCTGAAACCCTAATGCCATGCAGGATAGGACACGTGGAAGAAAACACCTCTGTGGGAAGGGAACGTGGGTTTCTGCCAGCAGATCCAGCCAGGCTCCTGAAGGGTCTCAGGAACACTTCTTCTCCACTGTCACATTTGAGGTTTTATGCCAGGAGAGGGAGGGAAACAGCATATATGTAAATTTCTTCGCCCTTGTATTATTTGATAGGTTCCTATAAAAGGTAGTTGATTTTTGTAGGCCATTAAAATTAAAATTTCAAAAAAGGGATTATAAAAGTGTTTGCATAGTAATATTATAACAGGGTTGAAATATTCATTTCCTCCCATTTTGGTTATAATACCAATGCATAAGAATCGTAGAATACAAGGGATGGTTACATTTCTGAAAATATATACTTTACTTAAGGTAATTGCATTTAAAAAATAAAGCAGTTATAATAATATCAGTTTATCTCCAGATTTGTTTGTTTAATGGTAGTGCATTAAACTTACAAACACTGCCAAAATTTTTTGAGTTTAGCTTAAAAGTAGTAGTTTCCAAACAGTGGTGTTCTCATATACTGCTAGTTAGAGGTCACATTGGGATTTATTATTTACAGACTATTTTCCCTGTAACTGATCTTTTTTAAAAAAAAAAAAAATACTTAGGAATGCTTTATTAGGCCTATTAAAAACAATCCCTTGTAGGAAAATGGAATATACCACTGATTTCATTAGATTCATCGTTCCTTAATATTCTCTAATTTTTTGTTTATTCATTCAAAACTGTCAAGGCTGCACTTTGTGCCAGGGTCTGTGTTAGGTGATGAACGAACGTAAATGGGGAATGTGCATTAATGTTTTCTACTTTAATGGAGGGAATTCGTCCTTTCTGTCTGTGGTTTTGCTTTTGGAGATTTTAGAAGTATCAGAATTGTTAATACTTTTATACAGGCATACTGTGGAGACATTGCAAGTTTGGTTCCAGACCAATAAAGTGAATATTGCAATAAAGCAAGTCACACAAATTTTTTGGTTTCCAAGTGCATATAAAAGTTATGCTTATACTACACTGTAGTCTTAAGTGTACAATAGCAATGTCTAAAAAAACAATATACATACCTTAATTGAAAAATAGACTATTGCTAAAAAATGGTAACCATCATTTAAGCCTACAGCGAGTTGTAATCTTTTTGTTGGTAGATGGTCTTAACTTTCAACGGGTAAAAAAAAATGCAATTATCTGTGAAACATAATAAAGCGAAGTAAAATGAAGTATACTTGTATTTACTTGTCAGCTCTGCCAAAATCACAGGTTATTTAGGTTAAGCTGCTTGACCTTACTGCCCTCGTTTTTTATTTTATAAAAAGGGCACAGTAACAGCTTTCCCCATGTGAATTATATAACAAATAATGTACTTCAGGAAGAGAGTCATAAAAATGCATAAAGTATAAAAGAATAATTCAGTGATCAGCCTACTTTCTCTGTTTGTGCATATTGAGTGTGTGTGTGTTTGTGTGTGTGGTGTGTGTGTGTGTGTGAGAGAGAGAGAGAAAGAGAGAGAGAGAGAGAGAGAGAGAGAGAGAGAGAGAGAGAGAAAGAGAAAGAGAGAGAGAGATTTGCAGTTGAACTGTATTTAGTTTTTGATTTCTAGGTAATTTGCCAGCCTATAACTTGATTTCTCTTGAGATGACTTTTGAATTATTTTCTTATCTTTGTGTTCTGGATTGAAAATGTTCAAAGTTTTTGGTTTTGGAATTTGATAATTTCGATTAGTATAATTCTAGCAAATTGAACTTCTCCAAGATGTACAGGAGTGTTTTTGTTTCAGTGAAAGGGAAATATGGGGGTAGACAAGATTTTTTTTTAATTGGCATAAGTGGATACATTAGAGATATTTAGGAAAATCCTCTCTGCATGTATTGGTGGACAATAAAATAAATGCATAATATCCTATAATTAAGTTAATGATCACTAATTTGTGGAGAGTCCTTCTTTTTAATGATATCAAGGAACACTGGAGACTGTGGTGGTTACCCTTTATTTCGATTTTATTTGAAAACTTCTAGTTATTATAGTCCTGTAGTTTCTAGGGAAATTCCTTACGTACATAAACTTGCTTTTTCTCATGACCTCCCTATAGCTACTTAGGGTTTAATTTATGCCATAATTATCTGGCCACTTACAAATCCCTTCAAGGCAAAGGCTATGTCACATTGAAGTTTGTGTCACTAGTACTTTGATCGGGACCTGCTACACAGTCAGCTTTAGAAATTGTTGGCTCATTTAACAGAAGGGTCCATCACCAAGATTCAGAAACCTAGTGTTGACTAGTGTTGACTCCCTATCTCAACCCTGCTTCATCCAGGTGATTTGCAAGTCTTGAGAATCAGGGTTGTGTGAGCAGAAAGAGTTTGCTTGGTCCCTGACTGAAGCTAGATCCAAGCTTGCATATCTCTTACCAGCTGTGCGGCCTTGGGTAAGTTACACATTCTCTGTGCCTTAGATTCTTAATTTGAAAGTGTGAATAATCGTGCTTAATTTAGAGAATTGTGAAGACTAATTAAAATAATGACTAGCATAATGATTGGCACATAGTGAGTCCTCAGTAAATGATAATTTCTCTTTATCTTGTTATCAGCTAATTTTTAAAATCCTTCTTCATACTACATTATCGTAATAGTCTCAACTGTATTTCCTGATGTTTTTCTGTCTCTTCTGCTTCTAGGTCAGTTTATTCAGATAGCTACCAGATTAAATATTTATTAATTATTTACTATCTACTAGATACTAGGCAGATAGTAAATAACTGTAAAACAAACTGACAAAGAAACTATCGCTGCTTTGAACCTAGAAATTTACTTAGGTTGCTAATCAGTCTGACCATAACCTCGTTTTCTAGCCTTATCTTCCACCACTTCCCTTCACATATTGTACATTTCTTATAAATTAATACTCTGTTCTTCCTACTTAGGAATTGGGATGAGGTATCCAAAGACCTAGGAAGGCTCAAACCCTGTCTTGCCAATCACCTCTCTCACTTAACTACCCTCTCTTCCCAGTATAAGAAATTACAGAATGGGAATCAAAGTACTAGCAGTCGAGACTGATGAAGAGCTCTGATAGAAGATGGATTAGATAATGGATTCAGGTTCAAACCCAAGTGATGCTTCTTCTGTCTGTTCCAAATCTTTTTTTTTTTAATTGAGGTAAAAATTGATTTATAAAATTGTGTAAGTTTGAGGTATACAACATCATCATTCACATCAGTATGCACTACAAAGTGATCACCACTAAAAGTCTATTGATCCCATTAACTCATTTTACCCACCCTCTAACACCCTACCCTCTTGTACCACCACTATGTTCTCTTTATGTTTGTTTTTGTTTTGTTTTTCTTTAGATTCCACATATGAATGAAATTATACTATCTTTCTCTGTCTGACTTATTTCACTTAGCATAATACTCTTTCGATCTATCCATGCTGTTGCGAATGGCAAGATTTTATTTTTTATGGCTGAGCCCGTGTGTGTGTGTGTGTGTGTGTGTGTGTGTGTGTGTGTGTGTGACAATTTTTTTATCCATCAATGGACTTTTAGATTGGTTCCATATGAACTTGGAGGTGCATATATCTTTTCAAATTACTGATCTTGTATTGTTAGGATAAATACCCAGAGATAAGATTGCTGGATCATATGGTAGTTCCTATCTTAATTTTTTGAAGATTCTCCATATTGTTTTCTATAGTGGCTTTACCAATTTACATTCCCACTAGCAGCGTACTGAGGATTCCCTTTTCTCCACATCCTATCTAACACTCGTTATTTCTTGTCTTTTTGATAATAGCCATTCTAACGGTATGAAGTGATATCTTATTGTGGTTCTGATTTATATTTTTCTAATAATTAGTGATTTGAACATCTTCATGTGTCTTTTGGCTGTTTGTATGTCTTCTTTGAAAACCTGTCTATCTAGATTCTCTGCTTATTCTTTTTTTTTTTTTTTTTTAAGGCTAGGCAAACCTTGATTGACCTCACAGATTGCAAGAACCTTGTCAGTTTACAATCCCTTATTTTTTTTTTTAATTTTTTATGCGTATAGCACCTGGTCTTTCTAAGTGGTCTCCCATCTGGGAGGGATTGAGCTTGTTCAGGGTGGTATGGTCGTAGACCTTCCACTCATTCTTAAATCGGGTTGTTTTTTATTGGTGAGTTTTATGAGCTCGTTATACATTTTGGATATTGACCTCTTATTGGATATTTGATTTGCAAATATTTTCTCCCATTCAGTAGATTGCCCTTTCGTTTTGTTGATGGTTTCCATTGCTGTGCAAAAGTTACTGAGTTTGATGTAGACCATTTGTTTATTTTTGCTTTTGTTTTCCTTGCCGTTTAGTCAGATCCACAAAAACATTGCTAAGACTAATATCAAGGAGCTTACCACCTGTGTTTTTTCTTCTGAGAATTTTATGGTTTCAGGGTTTATGTTCAAGATTTAATCCATTTTGAGTTAATTTTTGTGTGTGGTATAATATAGTGGTCTAGTTTCATTCTTTTGCATGTGCCTGTTCAGTTTTCTCAACACCATTTATTGAAGAGACTGTTCTTTCTCCATTGTATGTTCTTGGTGCCTTTGTAGTAAATTAATTGTCCATATATGTGTGAGCTTATTTCTGGCTTCTCAGTTCTGTTCCATTGATCTGTATGTCTGTTTTTAAGCCAGTACCATACTGTCTTGATTACTATAACTTTGTAATATACTTTGAAATCAGGGAGTGTGATACCTCCATCTTTGTTCTTTTTTCTCAAGATTGCTTTGACTATTTGGGATCTTTAGTGGTCCTTCACACTTCTAGAAAAAATTTTCTTTTAGTTCTACAAAAAGTGCAACTTTTCGTAGGGATTTTGGTAGGGATTGCATTGAATATTTAGATTACTTCGGGTGGTATGGACATTTTAACAATTTTTATTCTTGTAATCCATGAGCACAGAATATCTTTTCTTTTGTCTTTGATTTCTTTCATAGTATCTTATAGTTTTCAGTGTACCAGTCTTTTACCTCGTTTGTTAGATTTATTTCTAGATATTTTATTTTTTTTTGATGAAATTCTATATGGGATTGTTTTCTCAATTTCTCTTTCTGATAGTTCATTATTAGTGTGTAGAAACAGTATAGATTTCTGTGCCTTGATTTTGTACCCTGAAACTTAACTAAATCCATTTGTTACTTCTAATAGTTTTCAGGTGGAGTCTTAATGTTTTCTATATCTAATTATCATGTCATCTGCAAATAGTGACAGTTTTATTTCTTCCTTTCCAATTTGGATGTATGTGTGTAAATGTTGTGGCTAGGATTTCTAATACTATGTTGAATAAAAGTAGTAAGGGTGGGCATTTTTGTCTTTCCTGATCTTAGAGAAAAAGCTTTCAGCTCTTCACTAATATGATGTTAGCTGTAGGTTTGTCCTATATGTTGAGGTACATTCCCTCTATAGATACTTCATTGATAGTTTTTATCATAAATGGATGTTGAATTTTGTCAGATGTTTTTTTCTGCATCTATTGAGATGATTATATGATTTTTATCCTTCATTTTGTTAATTTGGCATATCATTTGGATTGATTTGTGGATGTTGAACCTGTTCCAGATCCTAATCTTGGACTCTTATTGCCTTTTGGCTATTAAAGACAAACTGAGAATTGAGAAGGAACAGATAGAGGTTATGAGAACAAGTCTGTTTGCTTACTACAGGAAGCCAGGAAGCAAGAAGTTCAAGAGAGTGCTAAAAAGTGGTGCTGAACTTTTAACTCAGTAATCCTGCCCCCTTGTAGCCCTCAATGCCATAGACTCTTTGCTGTCATGATAGCTTAAAAAATCCTTCTTTCTTGAAGATGAGTTGGATGATAGCTAGGCAGGCAGTGGGCAAATGTAAATGGCACAGAGAAAATGTGATAAAAGTTCCATTCTTCCTATGCCTGTTACATGACCTGAGATGATAATTGATAATGTTCGTGATATTCTCTTGACTTAAAATTTACTCTTGCTCATATGCCCCTTGGAATGCCTTCCCAATTTATGCTTTATTCCTTTTCTAATCAGCCCAAAGCAGTTCTTAAGTTATTTGTATAACTTATGGCAAATGTAACTTCCAATATTCATTATCATTTTTCTTTTAGTTAGTTCAGTAAATGTCTGTTCAGTGCCTACTGCCTGTGAAGTACTGTACTTAGCCCTGAAAGTATACAGTATAAGGCTGGATTTTCAGTCCTTGAAAACGTTAACGTCTACAAACATAAACAGAACACTATAAGGAATTTGTTATTTCCAAAATAAAAATTAAGTGAGTGATGATGCTAGAACGGTTATCCTGACCAAGTTATTGTGGCCATGGTGTACCATGCTAAGGAACTTGGGTTTTATCAATAAGAATGAGAACCTACTAAAGGATTTTAACCAGTAGTTTGCCCAGATCAGACTTGCATTTTAAGAAGGTCACTCTGGGAGTTTTATGGAATATGGAATTAAAGATGGCAATATTGGAGGGAGAAAGACCAGGACAGAGACTATTATCCTAAATGAAATGGGGCTAAACTGGAACAGTGATAGTAAGGACCAAATATATAGAATGGTCTGAGAAACAGAAAGAAGACAAAATCAGCATAATTGGAAGATGACTTTCAGTTTATAGCTCGTTTGTTTCAGTCAGTGCTGCAGATGAAGGAAATATGGAACAGGTTTGTGATGAAAAATTATAAAATTGTATCATGTCTTCTTTCTTGGATTTTAAGTTTTTTGAGGATAAGGTCCCAGCATTTGCCCATTGGTCTGTTCAACATTTATCAGGTACATACTATGTGTCAAATGCTGGACCAAAAATGTTGTGTAGATGATGTGTGAGAATATGTTTTTATATCTGTTTATCCTCACCATAGCCTCTATAGTAGATGTCCAGTAGTGTTTGTTAAATGAATTATGTGAAAAGTTCCCTCAAGATTGTTTGAGATATATAACTTAGAAGGAGGATATTTGCTATTTTCTCCATTCTTCCTCACCCCCCACCCCACATACTTACAGGGAAATATGGACAAGATGAGGTTTTACTCATATGGTACATTGAATATTTATTGAACTTTGACTTGTGAACTCCTAGAAAACTGCAAAGAATTGATTTCCCAAAGGGTGACATATGATAACAGATCTTACATTCTATTAGCTGAACAAATTGTCTGTGTTATAGATTTAAACTTAAGTATAAATAACAACATGTGGTTATTTACATTTAAATTTAAGTTAAATTAAAACTTCAGTACAACAGTTGCACTGGTTACATTCCAGATATTCAGTAGCTACCCGTAGCCTGGTGTTTCTGTATTGGACAGCACAGGTATAGACATTCCCATCATCACAGAAAGTTCTGTTGAACAGTACTATTACAGATAGCATTGGTAGGTAGTGCAGACTCTTGAGCTAGACTGCCTGGCCTTGACATCTGCCTGTGTTGAGTATTAGTTGAATGAAACTTAACTTCTGTCTTAACACAGCTGCAAGATGAGGATAATAATAATGCCTATTTTATAGGGTTGTTGTGAGTATTAAACTAGTTAATTTGTGTAAGATACTTAGAAGAGTGCCCAGCACTGAACAAATACTACAGGTTGCTGCCTCACCATCATCGTTATTTTCTTTTAGAGAAACATACGTTCCTTAATATGGAAGAGAAGGGAATTTACTTTGCTCACTTGCTAATATTTTTTCCTGGAGATGAGCTTTTAGATGGCTTCAAGAAAAAAAAAATGTTTTCTCTATTTTAGCCAGCACCCTACATAGCTTGCGACAGTTAAGTAAAAATGTCAGTTTAAATGTGTTAGAGGCTGCTTTGGAAGACTATTCCATATAAATCATTCATTCGTTCATTCATTCAACAAGTGTGCAGGGATTGCTTCTTAAGTGCAGGGCACTCTGTTTGCATGAGCTGGGACTAAGGAGCATCATTCAATGCTGAAAAGCCCTGTCCCAAAGGGATGGCCACTCGACCTTTGTATAAAGTCAGGACAGGCTTTTCTTCACAGATTTGTTGAGTCTGTCAGCTGAGCTGTCACACTGAATTTCCTACAGATTTATACTCTTTTGGATATTTTGTTATGGTAACTTGGGGGCTTTTAAGTTGTATTTATTAGATTCTTTTTTGGACTCTTTAAGGCGGTGACATTTTATCACTGCATATGTACAATTTGTTATTGGTGTTATTATTGGGTATTGCTGATATAAAGCATTCTATGACTTTTGGGAATATTAATAAGCCTCTTAAAATACTTGTTCAATTAGATTCCCTGACCTGCTGTCCAGAGGTTGAGCTATCATTATCCAACAAAGCTTTCTATAGTTTAAGTGGTGGTGAGGAAAACCATTGTCTTTCTCCTCATCTTTCTTTGTCTTACCTATTTCACTGGCTGTTTCCCTGGGAGAAGTAGCAGAACAGGACACCACATTCTGGAGCTCCAGAGTAATTTTCTTGCCCTAGAAAATGAGAAAGAAAGAGCCAGTTAGGCTTTACATTACGATTGTATCTACTTTTTATTTAAGAAATGTTTGCTGTATCCAAAGGTTTGAAAGATTAATAATTTGTTTTACTTATGTGGAGAATTGCTTCTTTCTGCCTCAAGCCTCAAGGTCAGAGTGCCTTACTTTATTTGCATAAAGTTTGAAGTGTTTTCTTTTAGGTCTTATAGGAGTGAATTCTAAGACTGTCTCTGATTTCAGTCTTACTGATGTGCCTTTAGATCAGCTTGCCGAGGATAGGACAAACATTTTTTTTTAGTGACACCAAATACTGTCCTTTTGGATTCCCAGGGACCGTGAAATACTTGGGTTTCATACCTCGTACTATCAACCACTGACCTGTTGTGAAATTCTGTTGTCATATTTGTAGTTTCTTTTTCACATAATAGATCATCTGATTTAGAGCATGAAGGTACATCCTTAGTAAATTTCTACCCTAGAAAGATATCCAAGAAGACGGAGAATAGCCAAATACCATAGACCAGACATTCTGGCAGGAAATTGCAAACATGGTGGAATTTCCAGTGCTTTCCATTTTTTGAAGTCATGGATAATTGAAAAAGTAGTTGCTTTTACTTTTGTTTGTTTCTTTGCTTGCAACCATGTCTATCTGCCAACCTTTCTAAAATGTCATGATGTAATTATTTTAACAGGCACTGTATGCTCCTTTATTTGGGGGATATTAACCTTTCTAAACAAAAGGAATGTTAATATACACTGGAGACACAACTAATGGGATTTCATTTTTCTTGTTAGGCAAGAAGCTTGTTTTTTTTTTTAACTTCTTGTAAAAGAATGCGGCAAGTAAAATAATTGCCTTAAGCTAATCCATGATAGCGATTTTAAACGTGACTTTCCAGATCACTTTTATATGGCTTAGAAAGAATAATGTGATTTTCTTGTTTTTGTTTGCTTTTAGCTAAACAGTGTTGAAGGATGATATAAATTCAATGAATTCAAAACAAAGCAAATGCTAATTGCTAATGTGCTGAGTTCTTTTAAGGCATAAAATATAGTGTTTAATTCATAAGCATTGTTTAATTTTATGTAGACTTAGTTAATTTTTTGAAAGTTTGTATAGGGAAAACTCAGAATAAATTAGCTAGCTAGCCATTTTCTTAATCACTGTATTAGTCCTATTTGATGATTAAATATATATGATCTGTATGTGTTGTCCTTTTTATAAAAATATAGGAACATAGTCTCTCAGACAGTAAGGCAGAACACTTTTAGGATTTTTATTGGGTCCTTCCTCTCTCCCTGGTTCTCTGCCCTACCCACTTTTTACGTCTTTCTTCCCTCCCTTTCATGGTGAGTATATCTGCTGAACCATTTTCATGCACTTCATGAATCACCCTTTGACCTATACAGCATGCATTTGCAGTGGGCTGGATAGTGTTAGAGATAAGGTTAAGACAGTGAAACAGATGAAAACTAAATTGTCCATGTGGGTGTCAAGCCCATACTTTGGCCTTGTTGTTAAGGATTCTCAGTTACTAAACTGCCCAGTCCCATAGTTCTATAGACATGTACCATCTGAATGAAATAGGCATCATAAATCTCTTTGCTGATAGGGAAACCAAGAACAACAGGGTGAGGAAAAGAAGGAAGAGAATGCTCTTGGATGGTACTGTGATCTTCTCTGCCAAGCCCTTGAATTGCTTTCCCTTTAAGTAACAAAGATGGCAAGTTTTTGCTATTTTGGATTAGTGAGACAGTATGAAATGGTTTTCTTTTTCTTCCAGGCAAAAATACCAACAGAATCTGCCTTCAGAATGAAAGTGCTAATTTCATTTGGTGACTTTCAGACTTGAAATATGGGCTCAAACAGGAATTGTGCATTAGTCAGCTAAGGCAGTCGAGGTTATTTTTACAATGCTAATTATTATTTCATGACAGTGATTTACTTTATGTTGCCTGCCGTTTACACCCCCAAACTAACCATTGTTTTGGGAACAGAATTGGTTAGGTTGTCATGCTCTTTTTCAAAGACAAATCTTACTATTTTATAGACGTAAATAAAGAAGAGAGCTTTATTGAAGAGAATCTTGCATATGAAATGTAATCTGGATAAATATTCATAACTAATAGGTGTATACTTTAGTCTGATTTTTAAAGTATATTTTTCTGACACCCTAATCGCCTTGCTTTATCTGCATTAAACTTAATCTGTTTTACTAGGATGCAGCTAAATTTTTGTTACATCGAACTTAGGAAGGAAGCAACACATATAGATAACAAATAAATACAAAATGAAATTTAATATAACCTCTTGATGCGTAAAGGAAGATGAGTGGAAGACAGAGTTGATTGCATGTCTGGAAGCATATCTGCCTGATTTATGCTCTAATTTTAGTACTGAGTTTCCTTTGTAATAGTAAAATGTCACATTAGCATGTCCCTTTTAATAATCTTATATGCTACCAGTGACAGTAAATACATGCACTGAGTTTAGCTCAGGGTTTCTCAAACTTCAAAGGCTCGTGACCCTTTCTGATGTAGTTGAATTGCCCAGATGACCCTTCTGTCATATATTTTTAATTGTAAAGCACTTGAAATTAATCATGTTTGATTTCTTTTTAAATAAGCACCTCAAGAGCAGTGGTGAGCAGTTTTGCTCACGGCACTTATCCACTCTTAAAGAAAATTAAAGACTGAAAGGGCCCTGAGTCTCAGCGGCAGCAAAGCCATCGACAGGGGAAACAGAGCTGTGTGTGACACTTCTCCACATAGCCTCTTGCCTGCACACTTAGTGAAAACTGGCATCGGTGAATACAACAGAGTGAATGCATTTTGAATTATTACCACAAATCTTCAAGTGGTCTAACCCAGGATTTCAAGCACCTCAGTGAAGGCTAGGGTTTTCTATAATTTGTATGGTAACTGAGTGCCTTTAATTTAAACTGTACTGAGCTAATCTTTAGGAGAATTGGAACCTGCCTCTGAACTAATTATGATTTACAGAAATTGATAATTTGTCTTCTGCATGTGTCTGCAGGAAGAAATTACTATTAAATTTGATTAACAAATGACAGATTTCAGCCCAGTATTTTACCATCTCTATTAGCAAACTTAGAAAACTTCTAATGGTAATTTTTTCACTCATATCAACTCTATCCTAGTTAAGTTTATCTAGAAATAACCGATATGTGTGGGGTAAGTATGCCCTACTTCACCTTTAACAAATAAATCTTGGCATGGTTTGCCTTTTCAATCCTCAAGCACAGCCTAAGCACTCAAACTGATTTCCCATGATACTTGGAACTTAATAATATGTAATTAACTTCCAAAAATGAATGCTCTGTTTTTTTTTTAAATACATTCCCAAAGAATTCCTTCAAAATATATAAAATTGTATAAAAGGAAGCAGAGCATTATGTTAACCTTATTTTTCTTGCGCCACTTTGCCAAATATCCTTTTTTAACCTATTTTCCATTTGCTGAGAGAATACTTGCCGGCGGCGGCACTTGTGGCTGCAGCATCGACTCCGAGATAACTCATGGATTACAGTCCTAACCTAACCTCTAAAGTTTGCCATGAAATATATCACTTTTATTATTATTTTTACATCGCTTTAGTATATCGATAGTCTTTGGAAACAAATGACATTCTATTTATAATGTTCCGTTTTTAGTAGTTCGATCACTGAAAATGTCAAATCCTAGAAAACCTAGCAGTCCTACGCGTGATGTTAAATGAACGTTGGCTACGAGTTGCACTTTTTTATTCTAAATGGGAAAAGGGTTAAACAGGTTGTAGCTATATGTAATGGGCAATACCTTTGGTGAAAGCTGAGTCATAATATATGATTGACATAATGAATGATTCTGAAACCTACTTTGGATGTACATAACTGAGATATTGTAACATGTCAGGAAAGTGAGGGTATTAAATTTCCTTTACATGAGTAACATGTGGCTTTTAGTGTACATGTTTTTATACAGTTGAAAAAAATAATCTGTTGTACTAAGAAGCCTAACAGACTGATCAAGTGGTTAAAAATGCCCTTTCATTTCCTGTCAGGAGAATCTTATCTTTTTGCATGTCAAAGAGGGAAGTTGAACTATTAGCCTTTTAAAGACCCAGAGGTAAAGTTTAATTTTATAATGACATGAAATAAATGTTCTATTATCTAAGTAATAGTTCACCAGAAAAGTCTGAAATGGCCTCCTTTCTCAAGGATGCAGCTTCTGTGTGATGCTAATATTAAAATGGACCTGCCAAATTGAGTGATAGGAGGTGCTAATAACTCCAAGAGGGGAGATGAAAACAACATATTGCACACACCTGCTCTCGGCTTTATGTCATTCTCATTTAAGTTATTGAATGGGTGAGTATAATGGTGAAGGAAGGGACTGAGACCTATGCCAGGAAGAAGAGAGCGGGCAGCTAGTGCTCTACAACAGTCAGCTGGGTGGCCTTTGCTTAGGAAGTCAGGCTGTTACTGAGTTTGACCCTTGACCTTTGACTTGAGAATGCAAAAGAAGAATAGATAGTTAATAGCAGTCTATCTTGGGCAGTTGTATTGTCAGTGAGGATTGTTGTATTCACCTGAACTCTACCATAGTTTGTTGGTGTTGCACTGAAGATATATGTTGATATACTCATTCTGTTTAGGTACTCTAGATTTTGTTCTAGCTCTTTGACTTCTTAAATAAACCAATAGGTATTCTTTTCTGAAAATGTATGATTATTCTTTTTAAAGCAGGGCTATACTCTGATCAGGAAGAAGGAATTACTTCAGGCAGTTTGCTAGCAGTTGTTGCTTATAATGGTCACTGTTGTGAACTGGAACAGTTTAAAAACAAACAAAACAAAAACTAGGAGCTGTATTGTCGGGCAGACCCTCATAAGGTGTGGTGGGTTTGGGAGGACTCTGAGGCCTAGTCCATCTCCCTTTGGCCCAATCTAGGTCTGTTTCTTACAGCTCCTATTCATCCCAGAGAAGCCAGGGAAAAGTCGAATTCTAAAAAGAATGCCAGTCAGCTCTCCCTTACTCACCCCAACAAAAAAGAAGCTTCATAAAATATCTTTCAACAACAGAGTCCTAAAATTATTTAGAGTTGATTTTGTAATATTTATGACGTTCATTTACAGTTTCTGAGCACATAAATTAAGACTACAAATTGAGCCATGTATGTAGTATGTAGGATTAAAAAGCTGTCAGGGGTTATACTAAATCACATGTGGCTATTTGAGAGTGGACTGTGTCTGCCCTGGCCCTGTCCAACCTGCAAACTGAGGATCTCTGGGAAGAGAAAATTTGTAAGCTAATAGAATTCAGATTAGCAGAAGAGTCCATCAGAGGTTGTCTGATTTCAGTGGTGATGATCAGCAGATAAGTTACTGAATGGTTAGGCATAATGAGGGATAAAAAGAAAGGACATCTGGAAAACCTAGAGAAGATGATTTCAGCTTATGCTTTTAGAGAAACAGTTTGATGCATGTCCATTTTCCTTTTTAATTTAGAATTTTAAAAAATAAATTTGAAATGGAAACAAGAATTGAGTGAAGAAATGCTTGAATATCTGCGAGGTGTAAACAAAAGGCTTCTTGGTTCCTGGTAGGGTAAAGGAGCACCGTGGTTAAGCTCTGACAAATGGCACCCGTGCCATTGGCCTCTATCAACAAAAAGTGCTTCTTGGAAATCAACAATAAAACAAGCAAGATGTAATCATCAGCAACTTAAGTACTTGCCAGCTCAGTTGTTAGGAATGGAGGTAGAGCTAAAGATTAAAGACAGCTTGACAAAATCCTACACACCATCCAGCTGGGCTTTACACATTATGACATGTGGTAGGACAGAATGAGGATGCTTAAAAAAATTATTGCTATTATGCAGCTGGAGGGCAATGGGCTGAGTTGGGAATATGCCAGGAGAACTTGTGCTGCTTGTGTAGATAAACTTGCAGGACTTCAGCTTTCAACTTCATCCAGTCCTTTCTGTCAGATTCTCTTAACCTTGTCCTGTCTCTCACAGAGTACTGACATTTTCAGAGCAGAAGAAAAAATCATGTTAAATTTATGTATGAGGAGGGGGATGTATGTCTGTATAGTGGAACTCTGGTTTTAGGTGTTCACGCTCTTTTGATTAGTTCTGCCTTTGGTTTGTTTTGTAGTCTCAGAAGAGCTTACAAACCAGTATTGGTTAGGAGTCTGTCTAATTTAGACTCTCATGTTCTCTGATAAGCTGGGTGGTGGTCAGTTCTTCATGGTGTTTCTACAGAAGAGCCTTAGCCCCTCCTGAGTTGCTGAAGGGGAGTCCCTAGTGGTGCACTGCTGCTGGACCACCTAGGGTTGTTTCAACCCAGACAGTGCTGTTTTTGTCAGTTAAACTTGTCAGGATTTTGCCTAAGATTTTGTTTGCTGAAAGCGTTTTAAAACATAAATATTTCAAAAGCTCTGATGTTAGAGGATTGTACAAGACAGGCCTGGAAAGGAAGATTTGGGCCAATTGTAGTGGATCTCAAACATCTGACAAAGGAGAATGTTATTATTTTACTGGTAGCCAGGTAACAGGGAACCATTGACTGAGCTGGAGACAGACGATGTAAGGGATGGCCTGGAGAGAGACTTGTATCAGGGAGACTGGGTGGTGGGCTATTGTAGTAGGTAGTCCTGTTGTGGTATGATAAACAGTTGGTGTTAGAGTGGCAGGAATAGTCATGGTTAACAATATGTAGACCAGGGATGAGAGCTGAGTTTTATCTTATATTTCCAAACTCAGTCTGTGGCAATGGCTTCCTGGAGTGCTGTGATTAGAAGGATTGTATAGTTATGTCTGGCTTGCGGGGGAGTTCTATGATCATTTAGTGATGTGTCATGAGTGAAAGAATAGGGGAGTAGCACCTCCACTATGCATAAGTTGTCCCTGGTAGACATAATCCACAATGTAGGAGAAGAATTAAGAATTGGTGACAAACTGAATGTGGAGAATCAGGGTGTTGGGTGAATAAATGATAACTGATATTTAACCCTGACTGACCTGACTTAGAAGAGTGTCAATTAAAGGAGAAATATCCGATAAACAGAGATATGATATTGAAGTTTGGGATTGAGATCCATGCCAGAGTTTTGATGAGTCGATTCGCACAGCTCTTGCAATTTGGTTGGGGGTGGGGAAACAGTAGAGGACTGAGGATAAATTAGTGGCTATCACCTTGAGTTGACATGTTGATGTTTGTACCAAATTCTGAATGTGGACATGTTTACATCTTGAGTCACATTGCTATAAGAAGATGAAGGATTTGACATAATAAGCATTTGGAGATAGGTGAGTATTTAGAGTGCCCTATCTGGACAACATTAAATTTTATCAAAACTCCATTGGAGCTTTTTGTTTATTTTAAACTCTTACTTAAACTCTACCTTGTTTACTAATTGGCAGATTTTAGTGTTGACTCAAGCTTTGCCCCTTTCTCTCCTATCTTGAGATTGTATAGAATATCGATGTTAAAAAGAAACTCAATCTGGACTTCTGTGTAGAAGAAACACAGGGACTCAGAGTGGCTAGGATTTTGCCTAACAACACAGAGATATATTTGGGTCTGAGATTCAGGTTGCAATTTTCTTTCTAAGTCCTTTTTCTGTTATTCTGTGCTGTCATTTCTATAATATATAAGGTACAGATGTGAACTCTATGTGCAAAATAAGGATAAATAATGTGCATAATCTGATGAAATAATTTGGAGAAATGGAGATACTGGCAGTCCCCAGCTTGTTGCCCTTTTATATTTTGCTGTTTCTTTCATATATTCAAAAATATACTTAAACCAGTTTTTGGATATTTAGGTCATTTCCAGTCATTTGTTCTTATAAGAAGGAAAAGACAATGTAAGTAAGTTAGCCCGACTGCCTAGATTTAAATCCAGGGTTTATCACTTCTTGCCTGTGAGATCTTTGGTTAGTTTCTTAGCCTTCGTACCCTGGTTTCCTTATTGGTCAATGAGGAAGATAATGGTGCTTATTACTTCATACGATTGCTGTGAGAGTTAAGTAGGATGGATATGGAAAGTACTTAAAATAGTCTTTGGTACATGGCAAGCTCTGTATAATAAGAGCATAGACTTTGGAGTCGGACCTTTTGAATTTAAATTCTAGCTCTATCTTTTACTAGTTGCTTGACCTTGGACAATTGTATTAAATTCTCTGAGATTAGGTAATATCTACCTTATAGGACAGCCATGAGAACTAAGTGAGGTAATACAGATAAAGTGCTTTCATGGTGCTTGAATTAAAATAAGGACACAGTACATGATAATTGTTTTCATTATTACCATCATAATCATTATACTTATGCATAATGCTGTAATGAACATTCATACGCGTAAACCTTTGTATGTCTTTGTGAATGTTTCCTTAGGGTAAATAATTAAACATGGAATTGTTGTGCTCCTCTTAACTTTCTAAAATGTCTTTAATTTTTAAAAGGTCTTTAATAAAGCTTTGTATACTTAAAAAATGACAAACTTCTATTGAGCACATAGTAGGCACAATTTACCAATCTAGGCATAGTAGGTTATACAAGAATGAATAGTTCCTTATCTGTAATGACTTTATAATTTAGTGTGAGAATTAAGAGATGAAACTAAATAACTGTGATAAAGTATGCAACATGGTGCCTGTCTTTGAAAAGGGACAAAGTACTGTGAAAACACATTAATTGGAAGGATTAATTTTGGGTGAAGGAAATCAGGAGAGGCTTCACCAAAGAGATGACAATGGATATTGATGATTTGTAGTATTTTGATAGATGGGAGATAGGGAAGGTTATTACTGGCATAGCAAGATCTGCCCTGTGGCTCTTTTCTGTCGTTGGGGCCTGAGGGCTTAAGCACTAGCCACCAGCTTTGGAGACAGGCTGGTAAGGAGCTTATCTCCTCTCCACTCACTGTTCTCCTCCTAGATTCTCTTTATCTTCCCACCATCTGCTTCAGGATACAGACAATTTTTAGATTTTCTAGTTTCTCTTACAAACATGATACTACATCAGGTATTACTTAAGACTGACTCAGGCCAGAGTACAAATGCAATTCTTTAGTTCATCAGATTGAAATTCAGCGTCTCGGTTCTCTATGATTACTTTAATCTGATTTTTTCAAAGAAAAGTTAATCTCTTGTTATAGTGTGATGACAAGGATTTGCAAGTATAGGTATTTTAATGTAGTCATAATTCTTAAGATAAGTTAAAGTGTTTTGAGTTCTTATTTTTCAGTGACAGTTATGACAAATGGCTGGCATAATTTATTTTTGCTCTGTAGATAGGCATAACTGGAGATCTTATATATTAGGTATGCATTTTTTTTATGAATTCATAAAATTTAAGCCTAGAACATTGGATTAGATATTAAAGCATTTATGTTGACAAGCAAGAAGTAAATTGTACTCTGATCCAGTTTGTATAATAATGTGCAACCCAATTCACCAAGCTTATATTGGTAATTTTGTATTGCTATGAGACTTAAGTTACATATATAAGAGTTGACAGTCATTTCAGCATGTGTTAGATTTGAACTCCAGAAGGTAAAGGAGAAGTCGTACTACTTAATTTTTGTTCAAAAACCAGTCAAAAACAATTGGAAAAGGGTTCTTATGTAATTCTCTGGCACACACTTATAAATACAGTCTACCTAAATCTAACGTTAGCCAATGTTGTGAGCTACTAAGGTTGCTTGTTTCCTTAAAGCTTGCATGTGACAAATTTATAATTTTATATGTTATTTCTAGGTCAACAGTTAGATTAATGTTTTATCTCCTCAGCAAAAGCACAATGCTTCTTTGTAAACTTTGTTATCTTACTCAAACTGAAAATTGCAAAACAAAGAATTTTCTAGTTCTCGCATTCCTTGGTGAAGAGCTTTGTTTATTAGAGGTTATCTTGTATTTTGTTTTATATTCTTACAGCTTAACTAAATTTTATATAGGTGGAATGAATATGCTATTTGAGGCTTTTAAATCTTATTAATTAAAGCTAGTTAGCTGTCATCACTGATCTTTTACTCACATTTAAAATTTTTTTGCTTTGTTATATTCCAACAGGAGGCCACTTAAATTGATCAGAATATAAACCTGTCCTGCTCACTAAAATATACCTAGTGACTGGCCACGGAAAAATACTCAAGAAATTCTTGTCAAATGAGTAAACTGATTATATCTCTGAGCTAAGAGGGTATAAATCTTAAAAAAAAAAAAAAAGTGGTTTAGAATATGCAGATTTCTCTATTAGTCTGAGAGCTGTTAACTTTGGACATTTCTTCTTCTATTTGAGCTAGTATGAATTTAATTTTTTTGAAGTATGATATGTCCTCACTTCTCAAATAGGAATAGGAATTCAATGTAGTTTTTTGAAATATAGTACATTTTAGAGACTTCATTTGGAGACTCCAGTACTTCTATTTGTATGGAGTGAAATTTTATTTTGTTTTGTGACTCTCAGAAAATTGGAAATTTGCTGTTAAATATATCCTATTATACTACATGTATTACAATCTGACTTTTTTTTCTTTTTGCAACCTCACTCTAAAACTCTAATACATTTCAGCATCTACATAAGCCTCATCATTAAAAATTTGTTTTAGTACAGCCAATTCTAGCTGTTTGTCAGAGAGTTTCTAGAAAGAAAATGTCATAAAGGGGATTGTCATAAAGGGTTTTGCATCTCCAGGAACGATAGAGCTTGCATTTGTGACCAAAAATGAAACTAAGATGATCATGGACCTGACGTGAATAGCATAAAAGCAAAAATGCAGCCATAAATCTATGCATTATTTCGTTTTTAATTTTATTTAATATACATTTTAGGTATATCAGATATGAATCTTAAGTAGTCACCATGGCCAAAAGAATTTTTCAGTTATTAAGGGAGAGAGATATGATCAGAGTGGACTTGAGAACAACCATGTAAGAAGTCAGCCAGTGTTCATCATGGATGCTGCAACACTGGTTTTATGGCATCTGAATTAATTTGGAATCTCATCCTTAAAACTTTGATGCCCTGATTTGGGAGAGCAGAATAAGCTTGCTAAATAGACTGATTTTAAATGTGATTCCGGGTAGTTTGGTTATCCTATTAGAAATACAGATAAAATTTAGGATACCTAACAGGATCATTACTTCTCCTCTACTTCTTTTTAGCCGAAATTATGAATCTCAGTTAGACTTAAGAGGTAGCGTATTTAAGAAGGTTCAATGCCAGAGCTTTATAAAAGCTTTGAAGCACTTGTGTTATAGTTTGAAAGGAAATTCGATCTCTTAGTTGATGTTAAGAGGCTTGCCAAAATGAAAGTTGCCCAATGGTAATTAACTTTGGATCCAATGTTCTTTCCTTCATTTCCTGTGTTCTGATATTAGATAACTGCTTATATGTCCATACATCAATGAATAATTGGAAAATGTTAAAAATTAAAATTAAATTCTGAATTAAGTAAAATTAGTGAAGAGACAAAAAGCAAGAACAGCTTTTATGAAGCATGTATGACAAAAGTTTCTTGAAATCATGATTAGATTTGTTTGCTTTTTAAATCACAAGATCTTTAGCTGGTTAAACAAAAAAAGCTGGAACAAACCTTTTTAGCATAGAAGTTTACAGGATCTTATAACATGTATAGTACTTGTCATCTCCTTTCCGCCCCGCCTTTTTTTGTCACTTTTAATGCAAGAAAGGTTGAGGAATCAGGATTTAGAGAGATAGAAAAGAGACATGTAATGACCCAGTATTTAAGGAGAGTTGAGCCATGGCATAGACCAAAGTAGGGATGCTGGGACCAACTGTGATAGCAGACAGAGACAGTGAGTCCTGTACTGTATAGTTCTTGTGTGTAAACATCTGCCACTGGTCACTGGATAGCCTTCAATAGGCTTAAAAAGCATGTTGGGTTCAAGGAGTTATAATATTCTTTAAAAAGACAGTAATTCATGGTTAAATAGAGCACACTAGTGTGTGTCTAGATTTTGGTAGTTCTTTAAATCTTTCTCCAAATGGTAATTTCTCTCTAATTTGAGTCATAAATACTAGGTAATTTGGTGATAGGCAAATGTTTAAACAGTTTAAATGAATTTATTGCATCCCAGTTCTACTACTTACTTATTAGCTGTTATAACCTTAAATTTTTCTGTGACCTAATTTTCTCTTATAAAGTGCATTTAACAATGAGGAAAACCAAACAGCAAAGCTGATAAACTAGGAAGGTATACAATTACAAGGAAAGAATTAAATCTGTGTTAACAGTGAGATTTAATGTCTTCAACACATCAAATTAACACATGAATTAAGCAGTGATTCTACCAGCTAAATCTCAATAGGAAACTAAGTAACTGGAGAACATCAAGGATCTAGTTGCTGGTGTATATCAGAGCCCCTGTAAAGAACTCGATCAAGCTTAGACTTGGTTTTAAACTCATCTACTTACTAATTGTATTAGTGGACAAGTTAATTAATTCTCTGAACCTCAATTGCTTCATCTGGAAAGTGGTAGTAATATTAATATGAAGGCTACACCTTTGAAATACATGAGGATTAAATGATTAAATTATATATAAAGCTCTTACAAATTCAAAGATATAGTAATTAATAATGGTAACTAATAACAGCAGCACAGAATGTCTCACAGATAGAATTACTTTGATTTTACTTTTTTCCCCATATTGAGATGCCATGTAAAATGTTAACTATTTAGTGTTCTATTTCTTTAAGAAAAAGTTGAAAATATACTCCTATACTTACTTCTTACCTTACTACTGTGAAATGATAATGCTTCTAATTATAGCTGTGCAAGCTAGTAATCCTATTAAAATGACTAAATTGTGAATATACACCTTAGGGAAGGATTTATATCTGGTGTTTACTGAGTACATATTTTAATCCAAATAAATATATTAAAAAATTTTAAGGATAGAAATCAAAAGTGTAGGAAAATTGAAGTGTTAACAAGATAATTAAATAAGAGTTCCCCTAAGTCAAGTGTTTTAGTAATAGAGGTTTTTCTGTACTGGGAATTCTTCTTTTCCCCAGAGTTGTCACTCAGTTTTATTTTTAAATACTGACATAAATCCATTTTAGTTTTCTATTTAGTGTCATACAGTGGAAAGAATACAAACTGAACAAAACCCCAAGTTAAATTTCCTCTGTGCCATTTTCTGGCTTGTGTGGCCCTGAGTAAATAATTTCATATTCTAGAGTCTCACTTTCTATAAAATGGGGACTTTTCTATAAAAAAATAATATCCCCGATGTAGCAGGAAAAATTATTAAATTTGTTAAATGTAGACCTGAGGACATATCTTTTAATAACCTGTGTGATGAAAGAGAAGCACACATAAAGTACTTCTGCTACATACCACAGTATGATGACTGTCTCAAGGAAAAGTACTTGTGAGGCTGAGTTACAGGCTGAATTAGTTGAACGTTTTTTGGAACACCATTTTTTTCTTGACAGAATGATTAACAAACTGTGGTTATTCAGACTTGAATATTACATGGACATTTTCTCAAAAATAAAGTGAGCCTGAAGCCTGTCATTTTAAGAGAAACAAGGAACAGTGTTTGTTGTTAATGATAAAATTATTTCAAGTAAAACTAAGAATCTTAGAAAACTTTTATTCTCTACTATGAACTTGACAGCTTCCTAATACTCAAAGTCTTTTGATGAGATAGGTGATGATACTAATGAATGTAATTTTTTAAAATATAATAATGAAATGTGTCAACATTTGGAAGATCTGCATAACTCAGTGACTATTTTCCAAAAGACCAATGCGAGCTCAGTGACTATTTTCCAAAAGACCAATGCGTGATATTTTTAAAAATCAGGCAGAAAAAAATGGGTAAAGATTCATTCAAAGTACAGAATAGACCAATGGATTTTAATGTAGCAGAGTATGAAAGTTTTTTGATAATGGTTTTCGATTCCACATTCTAATTTAGGATTAAAGAACTACCACTTGTTGAGTTTTGGTATAGTATCAAAGAAGAATATCTGTAATTATATGAAAAGACCATTACAATACTTTCCCCTTCTAACTATATACCTGCATATGTGGCTGAATTTTCTTCGTATACTTCAACCAAAACGACATATCACAACACATTGAATGAAGAAGTAGATATAAGAATCTATGTATCTTCTGCTAAGCTAGACCCTAAAGAGATTTGCAAAAAATTTTTCACTAATGTTTTTGCTTTGGAAATGTAGTTACTTTTACAAAAACATGCTATTCATGTTAATATATAATGGATTCTATTATTTCAAGTGGATTAATAAAAATAATTTAAAATATTTTTAACTTCTAATATAGTAAAAATGAACAGATATAATCTAAATAAACAGAAGTTTTTTTGGGTCCTCAATAATTCTTAACAGTTTTAAAGGGTCCTGACATGAAGTTTGAAAACTGCACTGCTAAAGTGATAAATTAAGACTTATGATTTTTATGGTTTACTAATGCATGATATTGCCATCTCGTGACAAAATAGGGAAATGCAAGTATTCTTGAAAAGCTCAGCTTTAAGGCCCTTGGAATGATTGAGAATGACTGCTTTGTGGAAATTTATCAAGAGAAAAGAAAGACATAAGTTCATATTTCCAAAGGATATATCTTAAGATATATGTGCCAAAAAATATTAATTTTCAGAAGGCAAACAAGAAACAGTTAATTAAGTAATTATTTTTAAAGACTAACATTGGTTTTAGGCCAACCTTATGATAAGAACACAGTTCTTGGTTCAATACATATATATCTTAGTACACAGAGCCCCTTATATGTGATGTTAACAGGCTACAGAACGTGTATTTACTGTTCGAAATACTGATAAATGTTTATGGTAGTATTTTACTTTGTTGGTGTATCATTATCACCTGTGATTGACTTAAGAGTCAACCATGTCATTAACACAAGCTTTGATTAAAGTTTTCTGAAGAAGAATGTGATCAATTTTTTATATTACCCCAGCAGTTCTGTGTCATCTGTCCTGTACAAACATGCAGAGTAAGCATTGTTCCTTGCCTTCTAGTTTTGAGAACTAAAATATACAGTGTAAATATGCATAAACATGTGGAAGAACATATAGACAAATAGAACCTAAGCCAAATAGTGAAAGATGCAGCTGCAAGAACCAGGCTCGTGAATAATGAACATTTATGCTATGGAATAGCTTCAGTGTGCCTGTTTTTGCATCGATGAGCTATGTGAAAAGGAAGGAACTTCGCTTAATTTTCATTCAGTTAGAGGAGGACCCACAGGCCAATTTTTTGACTCAGTTCAGCTGATGGTTTTCAAAATTACCTGTTCTTTCAGACAGTTGTGTGTGTAGGGACAGCTGTGCTCAGATGAAATGACTGTGAGCCCTACGCTCTAACTACTGTACCAGTTTTCTGCCTATGTGCCCAGTGACACTGCTGATGAATATTTTAGACATCTGCATGAATAATCAGACTGCCCACAGGAGAGCCACTTGCTTGTTTGTGAGACTAGAAATGCAATCAAGATGATGCTGACTCTAATTCTGTGTACCAATGTGAAAATAATATATACCTAAGTAAATCCTTAGTCTGGATTGTTTTTGAGCATCTATAGGTGCTCTAAAACTGGGTGCCAAATATTACGTGAAGAGATATGTGTTTGTTTTTGAGAAGACTCCAGTGCTTTTGTCAGACTCTCTATAGGGGCTGGGACCCATAAAATTAGCCAAGAACCATTGGATAATGTTCTGTAGTTTTCGAAGTGCTTCTCCATACATTTTTATTTGATTCTCCTAATATTTCTGAGGGAGACACGGCAGGTATTTTCTCTCTTTTCTCTCTCCCTTCTAAAGAAGAGCATAACTGGGAGCTTAAGTGGTTTTAAGTTTCATCCTGTAGGCACAAGGAGCCATTGAAGGTTTTAAGTGAGAAAAAGATCTGATCCAATTGTCGTTTAGAGACTTCCCTGGTGATCATGTAGAGGATATTTCCGAGGAGTGGGAAGTTAGTTAGGAGGCCACATGAAAAAGATCAGATGAGAAGAGATGGTCAGCTCTAAATTTCTGACAGTCAGATTGGAAAAGAGCCAATGGATTTGCAAAAGAGTTGAAATCCTTTAGGTTTTTTTATCAGTTGGTGTTGGAGGCAGGGGAAAGATAAAGCAGGGAAAAGATGTTTTTGAAGATGATTTTCTGGCTTGGTTGACTAAGGAAATAGAAGTAGGGGGAAGTAGGAAGAGAAACCTAGTGATTTTGAAGAATTCATAGAACATCCAGAGAGAAAGTCTAGTAAGCAGTTTGAAGTGCTGGTCTGGGACCAGTGAGGTGAGTTTGACATTGCTTAGAGTGTGTGGGGTGAAAAGTGAAGAGTGCTAGGGATGGAACAGTGAGAAAATGTCAGTCAATGTTCATCTGGCTGGAATGATGGTTTTAGGGAAGCCCAGGGAAATCCAAGCATGGTCTTTAAAAAAAATTTCTCTATTCCTGAGTAGAGAAGTAGGGATTAACTATTTCTTGACTCTCTTTATTTACTATCAGATTACTCTATTATTTCCAAATGAAATCTACATAAATCAGGTACCACCACTCTAACTGCCTTCAAGTCAGTGGGGCACATCAAGCCAAGGATATGCTAAGGGTACAGTTTTATAATCTCTATAATCTTCCCCATTCTTAGATATGGAAATGGCCACTTTATAAAATATATGTAAATAGCATACTAATCCAGCTTTAAATACCTTCCCACTACCTGTGCCTTGCCTCACTTAATTTTGGAGCCACAGTTGCTTCAAGATAGTTTCACGAGATTCAATGCAGCATCCTCCTTAAGAATAGCATTTCTTTTTATTACATTGCTAGTACCCAGATATCATAGTTTCCCTCCCTCAACTAAAATGAACTTCATCTTCATTTCACCTCAGCTGTGAACACACATGCCACACCTAATAGGTCTGCTCCCCTTTCAACATTTCAAACGCTATTAGTCTCCTTTTTGAAATAGCCTTCTAACTTTTATCAGCCCCATCTCCCCGCTTTTCTCCTGAGACTGCAGTTTTTTCTCCTGCCCATTCCTTGTTTACATCATTTATTCTGTCCTTGTTTCCCAGTGCAGGCAGATGAGTGAGAGGAGGCTGGCTACTCCTTTTCAATATCCTGCTTCCATACCTAACTCTAAAATAATCAGATGGTTCCGTAATGATTGAGCTTGCCCTATAGATTTTTCTCACAGAGTTTCCTTTGATAATTTGCAACCTAGGGTCTTTCCCTACTATTTTCATTTTAGGCACCTGGACATTATTTGAAAACCTCACAAAAACTGGGGCAGTGTTGAATTTTTAAAAATCAGTCAACTACCTAACCCCTTTTACACACACACCTAGAGAGGAGAGAACCTTAGAACTTGATGAAGAAAAATAGTTTTGAATTTCATTTTAGTTTCATTTTATTGTTTCAGCTGGCTTTGCCTGTGTACTTGTATGTATGTGTGAATATATATACATATATGTATATGTATATATATTCACACATACATATATATATATATATATTCATTTATATATAATATATATAACCAACTGATAGCGTGTATGTGGTTGTGTGTGTGTATAATCAATTGATAGCTCAGGAATTTGGGGATTTCTTAACTCTATGTTTTTATTTAAAAATCAACCTTTGTACCACATTGTCTTTTCTGTACTGGTATATAGACTGGATAAAGACCTTGATAAGAATTTTCCCCAGATACTTACCCTTTGTGAGTTAGGAATTGGACTGTGCAAATGCTTTTTCTTCCTTCTAAGCTGTGAGTGATACTTATCTATTTAATTTTTCATCAGTTTGTTCCATGGTTCATGAATTCTTTGTTATAGTAGGAGTCATCAATGGGATGGAGAATCATTGAAATTGTAAGTTTTGGACATTAGTTGGAATAACCTGAACACTCTGCTTACCTTTTGGGCCTTTAATTTAATTTAAAATTAAATAAGTCTTGTGATAGCAAGCTTCACAGATATGTGTACAAGGCTTGGATAGAAGTCTGTGTCTAGGGTGTGTGTTTTGTTTACTTGGATAGGCTAGGAAATCTTAGCCTAAAAACACTCATTGTTTAGAGTGCCTAAATAACTGAACATAATGGTAGCGAGAAGTTGCATTTGAAACTGGACCACTGGCTTCCAAGAAAACAGTGCTATGAACAATGTCTTCCTTATTTCCTTTAAAATATCCATAGTATTGTCTGAAGAGGAAGCAAATCTTCAGAAGCAACCACAAGGAGTATTAGAAATTGAGCCCATTCCAATTTTTGGAAAGAATTTTTTTATTCCTTTCACCCGTGGGGGTGAAACCCCCTTCTTCAGCAACGCCCATCTCCTGCTCATCTTCCTTATGCAAACCCTCTATCCCCAGTATTTTCTGCCTCTAATCATGGAATCCTGTACTCCTTGTACTGGCCTGTTTTCCCTTTTGTTCATCTTTGTGCTGTTAATTGCTTCAGTTGATTTGGTAAATAGCTGCTACTTGCTCCTTCTCTGATTTAGCGTTTTTGTGGAGTACAGGGGAAGAGTTAGAGACTGCTCTCACTGAACAGACTTGGTTCCCACCCAGGTTCTGTCGTGGTCTATAACCTTTAGAAGAAGTCGAGCACCGGGATTTGCACCTGCCACCAATCATCCTTTGCCCTATCCCCACCCCACTTTTTGTCACTGGTGTGGGTTTTGTTTCCTCCCTTAGTAAGGCCCGAAAGGTCTGGGAAGGAAGACTTGGGTTGGTGGTGGATTCCTTCTCCTTGAATCCCCAGCACTGTGCTCCGTTCCTAGCCACATGGTAAAGCATTCAAGAGAGCTGTCAATCCATTAACAAAACGATTATTGGTAAGGGCTTTAAAACAGTCCTCAGAGTGGTAAGTGTTGAAGACCAAGGTTGACAAACCAAGCTCAAGAATGTAAAAAAGAAACAGAGATGAATAATTAAAACAAAAATCAACAGCTTCAAAGCAAACTTATAGGAATCTACAGTAAAATCTTTCTGAAACAGATTTGCTTTATGAAACAAGAAACTGCTACAAAAGCTCTGCTTTGTAACCTCAATTAGATACATAGTTTCCTCCAATAATTGAGAATTTAAAAGAACAAAATGAAATGAAAACTCTATAATCAATAAAATAAACCTTTATTGAAAATAATAAAAAAGCACACTTAGAAAACCCAGCCAGTGATAGAGGATAAAACTTCAGGAAAATGTTGGAATGCAACAGAAGCCTAGAAAGATACAGATCCAACCTCGAAATGAGAAATTATTGAGGCAGAGCAAAACAGTTGGATCAATGCTGATAATTATTGCAGGGACATTTTTCATATCAATGCAGAAAACAGAATCAAACAGACACCATAATCCCATTCAACTATAGAAAACTAGAATAGTTTCACATTCCCTTCCTTATCTTTAATCTGCAGGCTCAGATTTTTATCTCATTTTCAAAGAGAGATTGAATTTGGAAATATAAATATACTATATATACTTCCAAATAATATATAATTAATTTAAATCTTAAATACTCCTTTAAGCAACTTCTGAGATTTAGGCAGACAACAGAATTTAGCACTTAAGACATCATCTTGTTGCAAAAGTATATAATCCACCTGCTACGGCTCATGGTAGGCACTAAAGAAATATTTGTTGAAGACATGAATGAAGTTGTATAAATTAACTGACTATACTTGGAAAATGTAATTTCATCTACAAACAACTTTATAAGTAATTTCACTGTTTCTTCCTTGTATGAGAGAAAGATAAAAAATTTACCCTGAAATCTGGACAAAACCTCTGTCATGATGTGAAACATGGAAGAAATGTTGAGATTAGCATGCAGTAATGAACATGTTGGTAAGTGCTGGGGAAGGCAGAAATCAGAACTTAAATAAGTCCTAATTTTTAGGCTCTCAAAAGGTTAATTCAGATTGTTTTGGATGTCATCATATGGGAAAGATTTGGCCAATCTGGTTGAAAATCAGAGGTCAACAGAAGTGATTACGCAGCTAGAAAAATCAACTCATAAAGCACATTTTAGTATATAATTTGGTAAAAGAATCTGAATCTTTCCAAGCCCAGGGTAACAGAAGGATAATTTAGAATGATTTGGAGAACTGTGGAGTTGATGGCATAAAATTGAGTAGAAAAAATACTTATGGAGTGTAAGACAGTTCTTAATGGACAAATTAAAGAGCCATATAGCATCCAAGGAAAGCAGTAAAGATGTTTTGATATAATCTGACACCCCAAAGAACGAAAGCAGCTAACGTTTATTGTATACCTACTGTGTCTGGCACTCTATATGCATTGTTTCACTTAATCTTCTCAGTAATCTATGAACTAGGTCCTAACATCTTCATTTTACAAATGAGGATTTTGAGGCTTGGTCGTATGTCTGGTGGGAAGTCACAATGTATTTTGAACTCAAGCTACAAAGCCCAATCTCAATTGCTGTCTGTTCTTATTCACTCTTGCCTTCTAGTCCAGGCAGTTGAGTATGAACAGATATGTTGTGCAGAGATTTGGCAGAGTAAACCAGTTGTTCTTCAATATACTAAATAGGTGATCCAAACAAGCCATTTTTAATTAAAAGATAATAATATCTTATGTATTCCAATCAAAGGTGTACTTTTGTTTAGGCTTCCGGATTAATGAATCCTTGTGGAAACAAGATTTACATTTGAGAAAGCTTTCTTAATGCAAATGTAAAATAAATAGGTATTAAACTCCCAGACCCAATAGAGTGAGCAGTATCCAGCAAATATCAAGCACTTTAGGAGTTTTAATACCTAAGATGGCAACATAGTATTGTGTAGGTGGCTGGAGAGAGAAACCTGAGCTGGAATTTGTGTTCTCTCTTTCATTTGCTTATAACCTCAAAAAAGCCATCTAACCTCTCTGGGAATAACAATACTACTCTCCTTATGGGATTGAAAATTTTATATGATGATGCATATGTAAAGATAGTATGCATGTATTCAAATAAATGGTATGTACGTAAAGATGGTATGTAGATAAGATTACATATATATAAAATAGCATGTATGTATATGTGTAAAATTTCTAGCTCAGTGTCCTGCGCATAATAGCTATTCAATTAATAGTGGCTGGCATTATTATTATTCATTGTTCAGATGCAGTCTTCAAGTAAATACTTAAGAAAGTACAACCAAGTAGTACTGTAAGGTAAGTTTTAATAAAGATTTCAATTTTGTGCATTCATCTCAGCTGATGTATTTAATAGTAGAATTTCACCCTCTTTGTACCCTTTTCACAATTTGGGAGTTTACAGAAGGCTTTGGTGTTTTAAAGGCAGTAGTTTCTTCACTGAAAACGTAGCTTATGACAAATTCAGTGGTTGCTGAGCTCTAATATGTTAGCAGACAGAAGCATGCTTTTAATATTCATCATCTTTAAGTGCTACCAACTGACATTCAGTACTAAATGTGCAGATATGGGTGCTGAGCAAAACAGAGCTAGAAAGGGGACTTGCTAATTTGTATTCTAGATGGAAATCTTAAATTAGTTTCCAAGATTTTTAAATGGATTTTTAAATGCTGGGCACATAGGAGATTGAGTTCATATTAATATTTATAAGATTTGAGAAGATATTTAGTGAAATATTTGTATAATTTAATTTTGGTCATAATCAAGTAGGAAACCATAACAAGAAGGACATTGCGTTTTAGTTTGATGACTGTTTTGTGGCTCCTGGTTAGTAATACCCTTTTAGAAAAGCCCCAGACAACATTTGTATTCTTAAAAAGCCCTTCTTTATTAGAACCCAGAATTCTGGTCAGAAGTTATTTGTGTATAAATTCCTTGTGTTGGATTGCTTTATGTTAATTTTATTTACAATAATTAATTTATAAATCAGTATTGATAATGATTTTTTAAAAGCATTCATTGACAGTTCTGCAGAACTCTGTAATCTAGCTGCTTTTACATTCTTATATGGAAGAGCTCTGTTGGTTCACAGAAAAACTGCTTCCTGTAGTTTTGCTTAGGGCTAATTGAGTTTAATGTAGTTTTGTGTGCAGAAGGTATTGACTTGTGCATAGTATTTAATTTGTGTAAATATGTGTATATGTAATGTTTTGCCCCTCTGAGTTTTATTTTAAATGTAACCCTTGAAACTGGGATAATAGAAATTCTTAGCTTAGGCCTGCTAGCAGTTGAAGGTGCCAACGGTTTAAACTGCTGTAGAAATACAATTATGAGCAGCCAAGAGCAAATCTTGTTTTAAGGTCCATGTGTAATGAATGCCTGTTAGTATCATAGAATACAATTAAAAAGAGGTTTACCTCTCCCAAGCTGTGATTGGTTCTTTCTGATGGAAGTGTGGAGTCCCATGAGTAGAATGTGTATTCAGCTCTCGGTGATTTAGACACCAGTGAGCCTGGCATACTGCAGGCTTGGATAAATTCAGGGCAGTTATAGTCAGGCAGAGATGGGAAAAGACTGAAAGATTAATGAGGGAGCTTAAAACAAAGCTCCAAAAATGGGAGCAATGCACTGCTCGGTCTTATGTAATTGTGCCGAATGAAAGTCAGTCTTGGCTGCTACTGTTTAAAAATTTTAGGAGGTTGGCAGGGAATGTTTGTTTGTTATAAAAATGGGATCTAGAGAATAATAGTGAAAACCTGGGACAAAATATCTAATTCTCGCTTGCCTGCATATGCCCTCAGAGACACACGCCTCTCTTCATGCTCCTTTTATTCCAACTTGACCAACCCTACTGTCTCCCTGCTGCCTCCCACTGCTTCTCTTTGGCAAGGACCCTTATGAAGGACTCTTTGAGATCCGATCCACAGCTGCCTTTTACAGCAGGGCTACCGGGAGTTGCGTGTCTGAGATGTGTTTCTGGAGGTTGATACCATTTACCCCAAAGCCTGAAAGACTGGGAGCAATTAGGGGTGTTAGAGCCCTCTGAGAAGGTAATCCAAGTTATTGTTGGTTACCTGTGGCTGTTGTGGGTACCAGAAACAGGGTTATTTCTGGCTGATGGTTGCAAATAATATTTTTGTAACATTTCTTCCTACAGATCTTAAGGGATCATAGTGGCTTTAAAATGCTATTTTACCTTTGAAAATCTTTTTAATAAGTGCTATAATGAACCTTGCATTTATGTGATGGACACAGTTGATCCGTGCAGGGAAGCTGGTCATGTTGTCAATGTGAGACTGGGCACTTAGAGGGGAAAAAAGCAGCTCGTAAATAACGTAATGTAGGTGAATAACTCCTGAAATTTAAAGCTTGCCAGTACTAGTGAAGAAAAGCTGCCTTGAAAGAGAAATTGCCAACTCACAAGCAAATTCTTTAGAGCTTCTTCAATATAGACACTCACCCGCCTTTTAACTTTGCTTTCTGTTTCCTCTTCAAGGAGTTTGGCGCCACCTACAGGGATCAGGAAGCACAGAAACCAATTCAGCCTCTCCATAGCACCTGGGTCCTCTCACCATTGGTTATTTCTCATCTTTAGTTTTGATCAATTTGATCACTTGTTCATCATATAGTATTTATCAAGCTTCTTCTTGGCCATAGAACACTGCTAAGCTCTGTAGAAAAAAGGTTGTATCAGTACTAGCTCTTTGGCAGGAGATTCCTCAACCTTAATTGCTTTTTTAAGGTCTCTGTTTCTGCTGTCATGCACCTTTTCCACGGCCACACCAACAAGAGATAACAGAGTTATCGACTGGTCACACAGAGTATATCACATGTAAAGGTACTGCTGACTGCTCGACAGTTGTGCCTTGTTTCTCATAGAAAATGTAACACCCAAATCATTTCATGTTTATCGTGGATGTTGTTTGTTTTTATTTGTCTTAGTTGGAGAGAAATGTTATAGATTTGAAAACCTACACAGCAAAGCAAGTTTTAAGGATACATGGTTCAGTTCAGAGAAGTCTAAAGAGAAACTCATGATTATCTATACGGGTGCAGGAAGAACAATCAAAATTATTTTCATTTGTCAGTATCTCATATCACTGAATTAAGTTCTCCATTGTTTCAGACTAGAATGATTTGGCTTGAAAAGGCATTAAGAACAATGTAGGGATTTTTCTTTGTTGTGTGAACAGACTGTACCTCTTTTTTTTCCCCCCAAGAACATCTCTAACCCAGACCTTCTCTAACCCAGCTGCATTCCACAGGTTTGTTTTCTATGTGTGGTTTTCCTCTCTTCTGTTCTGGAACACCATCTCACATATCCCACACTAAATCCACTGTGGCCCAGATTGGACTGATACCATTATTTATTTTCTTTTTCAAATCTCTTTTCTTAAAAGAGCAACAAAGCCCACTACCACATAACAATCTTCCTTCAGTGGGTCTGCATCTTGTTTTGTTTCCCCCCTCCCCTTCCTCTCTTTTCTTATGGCTAATGACCCCATAATTCATCCACTTACTTAAGAAATACCTCTTAGTTATCTTCAAAACCTCTCCACTGCTTAAGTCCAATCAGTCAAGTCCTATTGTTTTGCCTCTACATTTCTTGAATTTCCTTGTTCTGAAGCTGAATTTCTGCTTCATTCTTTTTATCATCATTTCATCTTCTTGAATTTTCTGTATCTCATCCACTTCCAAGTCACTATCATCTTAAGAAATTCTTACTAATTGATTTTCAGTAGATTTGGGAAATGGGCTACTGGCAAGAAAGAACTAAGTAATCAAGTGAAATTTACCCACTGTCCTACCCTAATTCCCATTAAAGTATGCTGTAGAATTTCAAGACATCTATATATTTGGATATTTATGTTAACATGTTGATTGAAACATCAAAAGGAACATAAGGGTAAGAAAATATATTAGTGGTTTGATGGAAAATGTCACACATTGGTGCTGGAAGATTACAAATATAATAATATATGTCTACCAAATGGTTGATAAAAGTTGCTCAAAATATATAATGCATCTCTCCAAAGGAGAAACATAAATGTCCAATAAACACATGAAAAGATGCCCAATATTATTAGTCACTAGAGAAATGCAAATCAAAATTAAAATGAGATATTATTTCATATCCACTAAAGTGACTAACATTAAAAATAGACAATAATAAGTGTTGACAAGGATGTAAGGATGTAGAGAAATTGGAATCTTTATACATTGCTGGTGGTAATGTAAAATAGTACAGCTGTTGGAAAACAGCTTGGCTGTTCCTCAAAAAGTTAAACATAGAGTTACCATATGACCCAGCAATTATACTCTCAGATCTTTGCCCAAGAGAATTAAAGCATATGTCCACACAGAAACATGCACATGAATGGTTATAGCAGCATTATTCATGATAACCAAAATATGGAAGCAACCCAAATGTACAAGGACAGATGAATGATAAAACAAAATAGTATATTCGTACAATGTAATATTA